>JAHPZR010026575.1:0-7500 GCA_019787425.1 Platygyra sinensis
CCTGCTCATGTAAGCATGACATGGTTGCTGCCAGTTTCACCCCATGGTGAGTTTGCCCCTGTCAAATTCGCCCCCACATTAACTCAACTAGCGATCAAGTGCTTAAAATTTATCTTTCTCTTACCAAGAAAAAAGACAACATTGGGCACACGGTGGAACAAAACCACACAAAACATCTTTATTTCTTGTTATTTTATCCATTGAAGGTGACTGGCAGACTCAAAATAGAAAGTTTAGGATGAGTTCATGGGGGCAAACTCGCCATGGGGTGAAACCGGTATCATACCATCACACAATCAAAGCAACTGACGATGAGATCTAAATACACTGTACATCTTCCTTCTATCCAGGTCTGGTAATGAATTTTCACACGCATATTTACTCCCCTTTGCAAACCAATCTACTAAACCACTGTGTAGTTCAAGAAAATGTCCATACCCACCCATGCTAATGGGAGAGGAGAAATTCCAAGGAGGAGGAGGAGGAGGGAGGGAACAGGGGAGTGGGGGGGGGGGGGGGGCAGGGTTCTCCATATCAGGCGGTAACCGGTAAAATTTACCGCTTGTGAGAGCACTTATTACCGCCTGCAAACGCTCAGAAGTCTTAATTGCCACTGGAAGCAGCTTCAGAATTGAAAACATCTTAACTCTCTGGTATTTCAGAAAAGCAGCATCTACGCATTTTGGAAGAAGCTTTTCGTGGTAGTGAACCCCATGTTTTACACCATCATATACTATGTGCAAAGAAGAGCTGCAAGTCGCTATCTTCCAATGAAATAAGCAGACAGTTGCCATCAAAGCCCCATGTTTTCAAGCATGGATCGATGATGACATTGTATTCTGCTGTAAAAGTAGTGTATGGTGGCTGGCATTTAAAGAGGGTGAGGGAATGTTTTGTTGTCTTTGTAAGAAGTATATTAAAACAGGCAAAAATGTGAAATATGCTACTGCGCCTGATACACGTTACAGGAAGGCCGCGATATCAGAGGATGGCAATTCAGAAGAACACAAGCAGTCAGTAAGGCTAGAGCGTCTTCAGCGGGCATCGTGGTTACAGAAAGAAATAGAGAAGAAAGCTGACGTGGCTGATGAAGTGCTAGCACAGGCATTTGCAGCATTCTACTTCATTGCTAAAGAGGGGATTTCAAACATGAAGGTTTTGCCCCTTATAGAATTTCTTTCTCGGTTTGGGTTAAAGGATATGCAGTACTTTACCCATCGATCTGAGAGAAGTAAGTACCAAAACCGCCCTGAAATTTAACTTTACTTAGAATTATTGATGTTTCACCTAGTATTTTCCTTTTTGCTCCCAGAAATACCTTCAGTTGGGGTTCTGTTCTGATTAGCCTGCCACAATAACGGTAATTGCGCCACGGAGTGATTAATTTCCGGTTGGTTTGTCTTCAATCTTTTTCAAAATCAAGGCGGATGAAATTTCATTAGCTGAACCAGAACAAGAGGGGGAAGCTCTCTCTAGCTCTGTTCCAGAAACTGACCCTGAAGTCAAAAGAGCTAACCCAGTTGTTATGTGTCATGCTGATGCAAGCAAGGTTAATGATGGTGCTGAAGACCTCAATGAGATCTTGTTGCTATTGAACGTCTGCCCAGATGAGATTGAAGAGGATTCAGATGAAGCATACGAGTCAGATTTTTGAAGATGATTGAAGAATTCCTGTAACTATTTTGCCATTTGCATCTAGAGCCTTTTTACTCAAGCTTTTTGCACAGGGTTTTTTTTTTATCACAGTGACCACTTTTTTACTCTCACATAATATGACGAAGTATGCTATCATGAAAGCGAGTTCTTCATGGTTTCTGCTTTGTGAGGCTAACCAATATCAGACTGTGCAGGGTTCTCCCTAGTTTTCAGCACAACTGGTAAGGGACCTGTTCAAAACCGGTAACGCATTTGGTTAATGGACGTTCCGCTAAGGATAAGTGACAATCAAGTGGAACTTTTGCACCATATGGGTTGAGCTAAAGTCAAACCTAACTTTAGAACTTAAGTCAGTGCTGTCCCTATGAGTATAAAAATGGCCTTCACACAGTTAAGTTTTCTTTTATTTCTTTTATTTCTTTTATTTCTAGTATATGTTAATTTCAGGTTGGCACACAACCCCCACTAATTCAAAAAACATCAAACTCGTTGTCATTTTGAGGCACTCAGCATTCTTGTATACACTACAATCACATTAATTAGCTCTAACGTGACTTATTCATGACATAACACAACACAGACTGTGTTGTGTTATGTCATGAATAAGTCACGTTAGAGCTAATTAATGTGATTGTAGTGTATACAAGAATGCTGAGTGCCTCAAAATGACAACGAGTTTGATGTTTTTTGAATTAGTGGGGGTTGTGTGCCAACCTGAAATTAACATATACTAGAAATAAAAGAAATAAAAGAAAATAAAAGAAAACTTAACTGTGTGAAGGCTATTTTTATACTCATAGGGACAGCACTGACTTAAGTTCTAAAGTTAGGTTTGACTTTAGCTCAACCCAGATGGTGCAAAAGTTCCACTTGATTGTCACTTATCCTTAGCGGAACGTCCATTAACCAAATGCGTTACCGGTTTGAACAGGTCCCTTACCAGTTGTGCTGAAAAACTAGGGAGAACCCTGGGGGGGGGGGGGGGGGGGGGGTTAAAAGCCAATCTTTTTTTCAAGGGAAGTACACAGGTAAATTAGAATTTCCAGAGAGGTGGGAGGGTCAAACTAAAAGAAGCATCAGAGGGAGGGGTAGGGGCATTTTCTGGATCAACATACAGTATTGTGATTAATGGGCTATTATGTACATCTAATGAAGCTAAATCACACATTCTATGACAGTTCCTCTGTATCCAGGCAAAACTCCCAGTTCTTTCTCCACCAGATCAAAAATCCTTTCCCAAGGGATTTTTTGTTTAATTCTTGCAAACTCTAGTATTAGCCCTAGGTCTGCTGTATATGATGAACAAAGTGTTGCACTTGCTTGCAGATGGGAACCAAGATTTGTCAAACTATTATTAATATTTTTATTGATAATAAATTAGTAGATTATTATAAGAGGAGAGGTAATATCATAATAAGCTATTAATCTGATGCATTATACAGTGAAAGGCAAGTTAAAGCAAATTGCATTAGTTAAATTATATCAAATTATTGGCTTAAATTATTTTGTTAGAATGTTGTATTTGCAGATTAAAATACTTTTAACATTTTTAATCCATGTGTAAGTAGCCAATTAATTTTTAAATTTTAAGAGAATAAAGGTACCAGATGTTAGCACTTTCATTAGACTGGAGTTAGTAAAATGTATTCTTAAATAAATGTTAGCAATCTTTATTTTCAAAAGCAGTAAATATGAAACAGGGCTGAGCATGAAGATGTTACATGGAGATGTTACAAGAGCTTTCCATTCAACCAAAAATTCTGGTTTGCATTACCAGGAATTTCTAGTGGCGAATTAAAAAGCAATCACCAGAATGTTTGGAAAAGAGCCGGACAACCTTGAGAGGTAAAGCAAAATTTTCAGAAAGTTCTTACCAAGAACAGCATTGCCTACATAGCTGGTAGTTTAGTTGGGGTAGCAGTGCTAGTTACAAATTTACACTACACTCTACAAACCCACCTGTATTACTGGGCAAGCATTTCAGTTTTCAATTGAGTGTCCAAAAACCAAAACTAAACCGATTACATGTACTTCATGTACCATAATAGACTATTTAGCCAATCTCAAATAGTAGTAAGCCAAGGTGAAAGTCACAGTAACAGGCCATTTCCGAGTTCCCTTTTCCTTCAGTTTCAAAACGAGTCCAAGTGCGAAACTATAATCTCCCATGGAAATGAGCTTGTTTTGCATGACAATGAAGATACAGGTAAAACACATTTTCATATGAATGGTTTTGCATTTAGACTCGTCTTGATGCTGAGGCAAAAGAGAACTCAGAAATGTCCTATTACCTGATTACTTTCGACACTCAATTGAAAACTGGTCTATTTCACCAAATAGAGAGAGCTGAAATTTTCTAAAATTACAGAATATACTGCACTAATGCTATACATGACAACTGGTTCAAAGAAATCATACCTTTCACATAAAACTTGGAGTTGGCCACATGTAAAGATCTTCCTCTAGCCAGAGGACCCAAAGATGCTGTCCTGCCAAGGAAAGAGTAGCCCTCTGTGTTGACTCCACGTGCAACTAAAGACTCCTCCAGAGTTTCTTCAGGTCTTTGGAAAGTTCTTACACTAGCAGCTGAACTGGTAACAGAACATGCCTGTAAAAAAATAAGATTTACTTTATAAAAAAGGCATGTTATTCTACATTTTGGTGCATTCTCCGCGTACTCCGGTTTTCCCCTCTCCTCAAAAACCAACATTTCCAAATTCCAATTCGATCTGGAATTGTCAAGCACTTTATCATGAGCCTCTGGCTCGGGTGATTGTGCAAGCACTCCCTGTGTTTGACATAAAATTTGCATTTACTGTACATTTACATTTACAACTAGCATCATTATCAAGACTGAAAATTTGTAAAACCAACTCAATTTATTTTAACCCACACTAATCATACAATCAGATTCAGTTCACACAAAGCTGGTCCATTAGCATTTTTGCATAAAATCAGGCACACAGGAAATGTAATATAATGATATTCAAGTTTCCAATCAACAAATTTGATATTAATTTAACAAATTTTTGTTCCAAAACAATAATGTTGGATGCATCAAAACCTTGATTAGCATTTTTAATATTTCTGTGATAAATGCTTCTGTCAACTAGTAACTGACCATCTGATCTCCTAAAAATGGAACAAAACTTTACATCTGATTATCTTTATTATTTTGCACTGCAAATACTGCACACAGTATGAATGCCAAAACCTGTCATCAAGTAAGAAAATGTTGTCAACCAGATAAACAGACTGAAACAATATACAAAAACACATCCATGCTATCATTTGGAAATTGTCAACAATCTTCTGAAACACGCAATATTCACTTTCTGATTTATAAGTATTAACAAACTATTCTAGAAGAATTAACACATTCAAATTATTTATTTTTATATAACTATTAAAAAATGTTTGTGAGTGGAAGCATGTATCAACACTCTGAGACAAATGTTTGTATAATTTTCCAAGATGAAACAAAGTTGAAAGAGAGATCCAAAGGATATTGAACAGTGAATAAAGCAAATAAACAGCTCACCTTTCTAAGAGGTAATGGAGAATCCTCAGGGGTACCATCTGAGGCAACTTCATCACCATTAACAAGAACATCAACCAGGCTAGAGACTAGTGGAGGATGGGACATGATCAAAAGTATCTGAAAAGTAGAAGAAGCATGCATAATCCCAAGTCACAAAATGCTTATTCACTTCCTGAAGAGGCAGGATAAGAGAATGGATGTGGAACACACATATGCAGTAACAACATGCTTAGGGTTTCAAATGACATGCAGAGTGTGAGGAATGGCAGGGTGACAGATGGACAGACAGGCAGAAAGAGATAGACAGATGGATGGACAGACGGACAGAGAAACAAAGACGGGCAGGAAGGTTTGTACAGTACATGCTTAATTTACTTACTTGAGAAAGAAGAAATAAAGCCACCATCACGCCAAGTCGAGGAGTTTCCTTTAAAAAAAGCAGTAAGAAAATTTCTGAATCAACAATATACATCTAGCCCCAGTTGTTCAAAGGGTGATACTATCCACCCGATACAGAGGATAGTGCAGTTGGTTTCCCAAACACTTATCCAGTGGATACCGTTTTAATCAGTCGGTAGCGGTATTTTCCCCTCTAAAATTAATGGATCATAAAACTAGTACTAATCAACACAATGGACAAATCATACTAGGTGAAAACATTTCAAAATTTTAAAAGCAGACTAAGTTTAAAGTTAAAGACGTCTACATTACATCGCATATGAAATGAGCAAAATGAGAAAATCACATATAATATACATGCTTCACATGCAAATAAAGTAACACAGCTACATGGTTTGCACCATTGACCCTCAATTGTGGCTTAATGGCAACCTTTATGCTTCAAACAAATGTTGGTTAAAGTAGACTGAACATGTAACACATTCATTTACCTGCTCTATATCAGGTCTTTTTCGTACCAGGGAGTAGATGTACAGAGGAATCAATAGACGGTTGATGAAATGTCCAGTTAACACATCGTTTACATCTTGTATATTAAGTGACAAGATATCATGAAGGTAGTGCAGATGGTCTAAGTGCTCTGCAACCAAGTCCTTCAGTCTGTCGCACTTTAGGTGGCTAAAGATAAACAGACAAAAGCTCAGATTGTTTAGGTAGATAAATAAATAAACAGTGAATAAACTTACATATGACATTGTTTAAGAGGTTGAGGTGGACATTTGATGTATTTTTGTCCACCCTAACCTCAACTCGGTGACATTGGTTGTTGGAATGCTGGAAAGGTTTATTACTGAAATGTACCTAATTGATTGCAACAGACATTATTCATTCCATTTGTTATTGATATTGAAGGGAAAAATCACCCCCTGAAAGACCCATGGGAAAGTATATGCACTAAAGGTGAGGGGAAGAATTTTAAATAATGGTATAAAGAATTGTTACAGGAAACTAAACAATTTCCAAAGATTATGGAACATGGCCAATGAGTTCAATCAAGACTCAGACTGTTTCTGGACTGTCAGATTGTTTCCAGACTCCATTTTTCAGGTTTATTAAACAAATTGCCTATCTTTTTCACACAATAAGCAAATTTGACACATCAAGTTTGATTATTAAGCTAAAAAGTACATGTAGTTATTTTTGGCTTATTAAGCAAGAAATATACACAATGTACAATAGATACACTGTAGATGCATTGTTCTTACAATATTTTGGTGATATCTCTGCAATAAATTACACTGTATAAATTATTATATCACCATCAAGTTAACCTGATAATTGTCAAATAGTAAAGGCATAATTTATTATATGGCAAGGTAAATCTGAGCATTCTGATTGGTTCTTTCTTGGTCGGGATTCCGCCAGTATTTTTTGTTTTTGAAAGCCGGCAAATTCAAAACAGGCATGGCCCAAGTGCCATATAATTAACTACTTACTAACCTTGCTAGCTTGAGCCGTTCTGGGGAATATTGGCCCTCAGTCCTTTGGTCCGTACTGCCACGACCCCGAGCCAATATTCCCCAGTACTGCCCTTGCACTTGGTTAGTAAGAGGTTAATGAATTCTTTGTCACATTGAAAAAAAGAAAACAACTTACTGAGACTCCTTTAGGACACAGTTATCAAGTTCAATAGCATGATTGCCAATAAACCACACCAGGTTCCAAAAGTATGGATCGGCTGTCTTGTCACGAATGAAGCTTAGCATGTTCTTATCTCCAACTATGACAAAATAAACAATGGATGATTTGCAGTGTCACGCCATCAAAAATAAAAATTGTAACCATTCAATAAATTAAATCAAGAAGCTGGGATATGAAAGATGATTGATATATAAACAACTTCA
>JAHPZR010026577.1:5000-39028 GCA_019787425.1 Platygyra sinensis
TACCTTCCTTGTTTATATTCGGTCTTTACTTCTTTTTTTAATTCAGGTAGTATTATATTTTCCTGCGCAAAATTAGGTTTCGTACTTTAGGAAAATGACCCGCTCCTTCAACTGGTTAGATAGTGTGTCTTACTTTCTTTCGAGTCGAGCTCCCTGCTTTTGGAATCCTTCTTCGCACCGTACTTTTGCACCAGGAAATATAACACAAAAAAGCAGCCTGGGTTTAATTAACTAAGATTTAAGAGTCGTGGTCTCTTTGGCTTCAGTTACACTTCAAGAAATTGACACCTAACAACGCCATTGCGAGACCGTCTCTCCCAATCATTTCCAATTTGTATCATAGCTCGTTTCAAGGGATGATCTCTTCCACGATATTGCAAATTAATCATTCTGCGCTATCACTTAGTATTTATATTTTTACGAAAAGTACTTGCATATTTAACTTATTTCCGATTCTGTTACTTCCGAGCTTTCCTAACCACAACGTTTGAAATAGAAAATATCAACTCATTTTGAGAATTTAAGTGGTTAAGTATTTGTAAGTTACGTTGTTCACTGTTTAAAAGCGAACATACTTGAGATCTTAATTACGTTATTGCCGCCATTTTGAACGATTTCCTTTTTTATTTTCACAGTTGCAGCTCATTGCAGGCCGTTTATGTTATAGTCCATTGTATGTCTAATTTCCTAATTTCAAGTCCGAAAACTCAACAGAAAATGATGATGGACATCCAAAATGCAATTAACTACTAGTTGTTCGTTACAGAAACATGTTTACTGTAACATCGCCACACCTTACTTTATTTATAACGAGGTAACAAAGAAACTGAAGTTTCAACCAATTGTTTTTACTGATATGTTTAGTTAGTTTCCCTGGAAACGTGTTAGAAACGGAAAGCAGATGGTTTAAAACGGTAAAAAAACACTTCTAGGTCAGTCAATCTTGTCAGCCAGACGCTCTCAATTTGCTTGTTAAAAATAGTGGAAATTTTCAAATTACCATATGATGATATGAGATGCATGTTTCTAAATTATAATGAATTAGTAATTTCCTTTAATGATATAGCAACTTCTAATCTGATTTTAAAACGGAACACTTAAAGCCTAGATTCGCCCGGGCACTCAGAACAAACTCGACAATATCTTTTATTACAATGTTTTTATAATTATTGACGCCTACCCAGAACACCATATAAATTGCCAAGTAAAGATTCAAAACTTCATAATCCTAGTCCAGCATTTTGAGAATTATAGACAGACTGCCAAGGTCAAAAAATGCAGGCAAAAGCTTTGTTTTTACTATGTCTTGTGGTGATGTTGATACCGCTTTGGAGTTTTCCTTTAACGAAACCTGGAGGTAAGGATAAATTATAACTAAAATGATTTGTTGATGGTTTCGTCACTGGACATGCCCTACCGACGTTTGCGGTTCTATATATATATATAGTAAGTTAAGAGAAACTCAACACTGGACAACTTCTGAGGAAATTTGAAAAACTGTAATTGCCCTGAGCGGGATTTGAACCCACGTCCCCCTGATCACTAGTCGGGTGTGATGACCACTACACTATCAGGACAACCATGCTGGCAACATGGCTGATTAATCATTTAATGTGTGGCATTTTTCGTGGTACTCCCTGCGGGCCAGTTTTTCTGTGTGATAACGCTGGATCAACATGTGATTCAAAGGCGGACAAGGGTAGTCAATGTAAATAATCAGTTAAGTAGATCCCTTGAGCCAACAACGTATCACCCCCAGGAGGATCGCAAATGGATTCACAGTCCAAGTTGAGGAAAAATTATGAGTAAGTTAAGAGAAACTCAACACTGGACAACTTCTGAGGAAATTCGAAAAACTGTAATTGCCCTGAGCGGGATTTGAACCCACGTCCCCCTGATCATTAGTCGGGTGTACCACGAAAAATGCCACACATTAAATGATTAATCAGCCATGTTGCCAGCATGGTTGTCCTGATAGTGTAGTGGTCATCACACCCGACTAGTGATCAGGGGGACGTGCGTTCAAATCCCAGCTCAGGTTGTCCAGTGTTGAGTTTCTCTTAACTTGCTCATAATTTCTCCTCAACTTGGACTGTGAATCCATTTGCGATCCTCCTGGGGGTGATACGTTGTTGGCTCAAGGGATCTACTTAACTGATTATATATATATATATTAATTAATTAATATAGCAAAGCGTTGTGTATCCTTTGGATCCTACTAACTTGTGACTGCATCGTTGGATTTCCAGCTTCTTCATTCAAAATAATTAATATAATTTGCTGGTAGCCTATGAATCATCCTCGGATGATCCGATGTATGTCCTGTTCCTGAATGATTAAACGCCGGGGAACCCCGCGGCTAACCAGTAACTTCACTGATTGCTCTCTTGCCAGCAGGGTTGTCGTGATGGTGCAGTGGTAGCACACCCGACTAGTAACCAGGGGGACGCGGGTTCGATTCCCACTCACGGCACATATATGTTTTTTCATTCAAAAGGGATCAGATAGTAGTTCGCTGTCGCTATTTCTTCATTCAAACTAGTTAATTAATTAATTAATATAGCAAAGCGTTGTGTATCCTTTGGATCCTACTAACTTGTGACTGCATCGTTGGATTTCCAGCTTCTTCATTCAAAATAATATATATATATATATATATATATATATATATATATATATATATATATATATTGTTTTTTTTTTTTTTGTTTTTTTTTGTTTTTTTTCACTCCTAAATGGTCAACGACAGTGGTGTCCTGGCGCCTACGAATTGAATTTAGAGTCGCAAAACTTTAATTCATTGACGTTTGCAATTTCATTCTTTCGATTTTTTAATTATTACAATAATGAACTTTTATAGTCAATTTTCTGACTTATATTTCATGTAAAAGAAAATGGTTGTCAAACAGAAAAATAGCTGGTTAAAACAATGTTGCGGATTCGTTAAATAAAACTGAAAAATCTTTAAGATTTAGCTCTGCCTGAATAATGAAGGAGAGAACAATCTAGTACAGAATTAAAAATAACATATTAAAATATTGTCTTTCACAGGGATTCACAAGAATGTGGAAAGTCCTTCCGATGGCATATCAGTTGAAAATAGCGAGAGAAAGATTGGTGGCGACCTTGTAAAAACGGGCGTCTTGAACGATGCGGGGCAAAAAGATGAAGAGGAGAAAAATGGTAAGAGATGTAGACAATATGATTAGTTTCGTTGCTTCATTGTAATGAGGTGACAAAGCTGAACTGAAGTCTAGTCAATTCTTTTTGGTAGAGAAAATATGTAGTTCGGCCTGCCAAGTTTATTTATTTGTCAGTGTGTAACTACTTATCATTCAGTTAAGGTGATTCCTCAGGAACAAAATGTTTTAAAACTAACCCTGAATGTTCTCTACCAGGCACTATATATAAAAACACAACAAAAATATAGCTCGATATTCTCACTAAAGAGATATGATGGGCCGATCCTATCCCATTTATGTGTAATCGAGCGAGTTATTTCATCAGTTCACGCTACATTTTGCGGTGGCTAGAAGCAAATGTCATTAAGACGATACTTGCAAAAGGAAATTAATACGTAGAAATCATCGGGCGCATGAGAAAATCACACAATTCTAAACAACAATGACTCAAAACGCTCCTCGAATCGGTTTTTTTTCGAGATCTTCATTCGCATCCTGAAATATCTGTTTTGCAAAATTCCGAGGAATTTTTTTCTTAACTTTTTAACTTAAAGAGGATAATTTGGAAAAACAAAATTATGCAGTAAAAAAAATAGGTCACCATGCTCGTTTAAGAGAAGGCGAGCATTTATTTCACTGTCAAGGAAAATCTCTTACGTTGTGTACGTGCACATTTGAGAGCGCTGATGACACGAAAGTCATGCGCAGGAGGGATGCGCAATGCATTACTGAGGAATCGCCTTAATTCCTTTGACAAACCTTTGAACTTAGGCAGTTACTCATGAGGTAAAGTTTTGTATGCTTAGCGGTTTCTAGCACATCACTGATCGTTGTTATCCCAAAATGAAGTAGTCACTTTGCTGTTTATTGAGACTGAATTGGGTGGCTCTATACATATAACTAAATTAGATCGAAATAAAGATCCTTTTGCAGATTTTTTCTTCCAGTTCTTTAAACAGTGTGTGGTACTGTGTTATCCAGTTATCAAAAAAGATGAAATGTTCATCTTGCGTGATCAGTTCAGCATTTTATGAATTGTTATGTATTATTAAACTAAGACAATTACAGTCAACTTCTCATAGCGACCACCTCTTATAAGCGACCACTTTGTAAATAACCGTTTTGTTTCATAGTCAATTGCTATTCCAAGAGCTCTGTCGTAACCGACCACTACTCACTACCCACTACCCTTTGCTTCACAAACTGACTCAAAGTTGTTTACCGATCCGTGATTTACATACGGCCATCCATTTAGACGCGGTAACCATGCGTAACGGATCAAAATTTAAACTTCTGATTGGTCAGTTTATCCAGAACCAGTCTCACTCAGTGTATAAAAGCTGCGCGTTCGCGAGCCCTGGTCACAACTGCTCACAGCCACTTGAGCACTTAACAAAAAGCAACTGACGAAGGAAAGCCATTCTGCTTCCGAAACCGGTCTTGCACTTAACAACTAGTTCTTATCAGAACTCTGATGACCGCTCCAAAAGGCGATTTAGTCGCCGCCATTCTCGCCGTCGCTGACAACAAAACTTTTGATGTTCAAAAACATTAGAAGCCTACATAAACGTTTCAATATACGCACTTCTCTTAAAGTCACCTTCTCAGTGTTAGGAAGGGTTTTATTTAAGGAGAAACTTTGCGTTTACTGAGAGCAAACTCTGTTAAAGAAACTTTCAAGTTACGAAAGCTAGAATTTCTAACTCGTTTACTCGAGCGAGGCAATCCTAGAGAACTCGCCGCAAATATTTTAGCCGAAGTAAACTCTCATCATGAAACGAGGCTCTACAAAACAAAAACATCCAGAAATGTTTTGCCTTTTGTCACGACTTTGAACCCAGCTACGCCTAACCTAAGAAAGGTTCTTATGAAACATTATAACTGAATGCAATAGACTCGGTGAAATATATCCTGAACCTGCAATTGCCGCCTACAAGAAGGACAAGTCTCTTGAAGACCTTCTGGTCAGAGCTAAAATTCCTTCGCATATTTAACAACAACGTTTTGGAGTTATAAACGGTAACGGTCAAGTGACAAAATCACAAAACTGCAGTGCAAATTGATACGTGCAGGTTGGTAAAAAAGTCAGTAATATGATTAAAGAGGCATAAAATGAAACCTTAAGCAGTTAATTTCAATAGACCTTTTTCGCTTGTACATTTTGTTTTCCCAATACAGATCATGTGATGATACTCAGGAGATTTGATCCTTTGTCTTGTTCATTAAAAATAGTACATGCAGACATATTCATGCTTGCATGTACCCTTTTTAATGAACAAAACAAAAGATCAAATCTCTTGAGTATCATCACATGATCTGCATTGGGAAAACAAAATGTATAAGCGAGTCAGTCAGTAGATTTTGCCGAGCACTTTTTGAATGAAAATCTCTTAAAGCTAAAATTGACGTTGTTATAACGGTTTATATCTATGCGATGGGAAACTACTGACGCAACTTGTTGAGCAATGATTGGGTATTTGTGTCGGATACCAATACCACAACATCAGTTCAGAAACCGTGGTAGTACAACTGTTGGTAAGTCCTAAAAATTGTTACTAGCCATCATAACAGCGTACAAACCATACATAATCGGATAAGTAAAGTTTACGATGGCTCACAGCAGTTTTAAGCACTTTTTTTTGGATGACTCGATATTACCATTCCTATCTAGTCCTTTATTAAAGTGCCTATGAAGCGAAATTTTTTTCACATATTTTTGAAATATACTGTTTGAAATACATGATTCCAAAGGTTTAGATGTTTAGGGTTAAAATTGACGATTTTACAAGCCAACGAAGTTGTGCCATTTTGCCCTCAAAAATGGTATTTGGAATTGCGCGGCCAAAATACCACGTGACAAGAGCCGCTGACGTCATTTGGGTGCCAGAAGATCAATTCAGTATGGCGGAAAGTGAGGCGACCAAGAGACAACGAGGCCGATATTGCGTTGCTGGTGCTCCCAGCCAGCGAAGTTGTTAAAACAGATCATTCACACCGGGCATCTGCATGTATAAGTTCCCCAAAGATCCTGCTGTGAGAGGCAAATGGGTTCAATTCGTCCGTAGACAGAGACACCAGCCGGGATCTACGTACACGTCTCTCTCGGCCCATTTCGAAGAATCGTGTTGTGAGTAAAGCCTGGCCGTACTCAGTAGCATGGAAGCCCAAGTCTCTAAATGAATTCGTTCCTTAAAGAAAGATACTGTGCCGACAAGACACCATTGTTCCGGACAAGACAAGTGAGATTTCCTCGTGTTTTTAGTCCTGTATTTATGTACTAGTAGCTTCGTCCCTAATGATCAATGTCAGCTAGCCACTTACCTGTACCATCCTTTTTTCGTATCTATATTTGTACATTAGCTTTTATTCCTGCTTTTTGTACTTTATCTATGATAGATGATCTTAGCTTAATCTCCCTCCAGAATTTTGTGGCTTCTATGTTTTTTAAACTTACATGTCTCATGTATCTCCATTTATCACACGGTTATACTGCATTGTTAATTAAGCCTAATTAGAAATGTTTTGTGTTTTATTGATTTTCCTGGTGGCTTTGATGGTAATTTGTTCAAATCTTTTACTTCAAAAAGTTGGGCATGTTATTATGAAGTTGAACTTTGGGTTGTGTTTATTATATGCAAAATGTTCTTTTTAAATATTCTGGAACTGACATTGGAAATTTTCACTTGAGCTGAAAGTGATGCTCTGTCTGAGGTAAACACGAGAAAAAAAACAAAGAAAACCAAATATTCACTGTAGTTTACTTGATTCTACTGCGACTGTATTTCTCGAATAGGGCAATAATTTTCAAAATATTCTAAAAAATTAATTAATTGTTTACATCTAGGCTATGTTGAAGATTTGAAGGAACTTCTGTTTACCTTGACCAAACCTGAGATGGCTGAACTATACAGCAGATATTCCCCAAAGGCTCCAGAGCCACTCAGTGCACAGTTCATTGATTACATCGATAAGCAATCAGCAGTCAAAGCATACACAGAGAGATGTGGGAAAATGAGGACTATTCAACTTTTTTCCAACAGATATCTTTTTGTCACCTTTTGGGTGTTGCTTTGTACTTATCTTTGCAAGTCATAACAGCCCCCACACAAACTTATTAAAGAAGGCCATTCTGGCAGGAGATTGTTAGGAGTGCAATGTCACCACAATCTTGACATTTCCCATATTCTGATAATAGACCAGCCACTTTGTTTTAAAGGATCACTATGTCCTGGAAGTGTTTTAAATCTACATCAATCTCTCTTTCAAAAAGGAAAAAACACATGACAACAGATCACAGGTTAGAAACAACCTGACTAACAAATTTGTTTACAAATTCTTGTGCAGGTGCTGAGAAGGATATTCTGAAACAAGATGCTGCCACTGCAGTTGAAACAGAGACATTCACTGGTTCTAGAGCAACTAGAATCCATCCCCACCCCACGCTTCCAAGTGTCGACTGTTGGGCATTTTTGTCTTTGCATGTGGGGCATGGTTCAATTAACCCAAGCTAAATAATGCAATTTGTAATATGAGTGCTACTGTCATGTGAACATTCACATAATTTAGAAGCTTTTATTTTAAAGTAATATTTATTGGCCGACTAAAGCACAAAACCAGCCCTTATATTGTGTCCCAACTATCTCTTCAAATTGTTAGTCCAATAAGAGTATGGGGCAGTTAAGATTTGTAAATAAAACAAAGTTTCAGCTTCAAAACCACACAAAGCTTGTAAAAGTCCTTGATTTCTGCTTCACTATGCAACAGACAGAGCACAGAATGAAACATTAGGTTTATTTTGCATTTCTTGGCCCAGCACCAGAGTACAGTAAATAAATAATCTGAGAGCCATATAAAGCTGAACACTGTCTCCTGAATTCCTCATATAACAGCTAGAAAAATAATGCGAGCTGGGTAACCACTGACAAGACATTGCATACTTGTCCAATACTCTGACAAATTTATGCATAGCATTGTATTGTATTCTATGGTATTGAGTCATTCTCTATTGTATTGCATTGTTAATCTATTGTTATTTGGATATAATACAATACAATGCTATGCATAAATTTGTCGGAGTATTGGACAACCCTCAGACATTGTGGTTAGACTGGGGCCAAAACAAAAACCTGCCAAAAAAACCCATAGGGAAAAAATGACAGGAAATCTGGGTAGGAATCAGGCCCAAGCTCTGCAGCCCATCCTACGAGGTATAACAACAACAACAACAAAGAAATTAGAGAAAGTGGTGTCAGCCTACAAGTATTGCCCACATACAATCCCAAGCTTAAATACACACATGCCGTTACCTATGATGCAACTACATTAAAGGGCCCAGGCCCACGGCCTGCTGCTCCCATGCCGTAGAAATATTGAAATTCAGGCTAATTCGTAGCGACTCAATTGACCGAAATTTCATCTATCTGAGTATGTTCAAATAGCTGAAGAGCCTCAGTTTATCAATATGTTAAGATGAATTATATTATGGCAGCATTGGCTTGTTGAATTTTTTAAGCAACTAAGATTGCCAAATGTCCACACCGCAATACCATGGGATGATAGCTAGGACAGGCAGAATACTTTGGGTTTGATTCCAGGGCTGTAGCTAGTCACAAGCAAACCGAGGCACTTGCCTTATTCATTTTTTTTTTTGTTGTTGTTGTTGTTGTTTACAGTCATCATAAATTCCCTAACAGAACATAGAAATTGCCTCATTCATAATAATAATTACTATTGTCATAATTATCATGCACATTGCTGTAGTCATATTTTTTTTTCAGTTATGGCCCTGGATTCCCAAAACTATGCCTCATTTTAGCCTGTTGACTGCCTGAGCAGGGTCTGATTATGTGTCCCTATATTATAAAATTATGCAAGCTGGAAGTGGTCTTCGATTTTCCCACCCCATGCAACTACAGCCAGTGAACAATCCAGTGAAAAGGGACTGCCTGAACCTGTAAAAAAGAAAAAAATATTATCAACAGCAAACAGGGGTACTTGGAATCCTATACATGTAATACAATTCCCCTTCATCAAAGGACAATTTGGTTTAACCTATTGGGTTGATAATGTCATTGTGTATTGGTCACGGAATGCCACTAGAAATTCTAGCTGTCCCCTTTCATACTTTGGTAGGTGAGGTTATAAACCAGACAGTAATGGACCAAAATTATTTTTTACAATACAGTTGTATTTCTTGACAGTCCAATTTTAATATGAACTTAGTTACCAGATGTGAAAAAAATAACTGAACTAAGAAAAAGAAAACCGAACTGAAAAAATAAAATCCGGGGCTATCGTAGCAGAGAACTATGTTGACTCAACTTAGCTAAAGAAATCTCACCGTAGAACTGAACTCACTTGTTTTCGGAAAGTTCACATCGACGGCAACTTGAGGCTGCACCGTCCTGTTGTTGTGCTACAAATCTTCGTGTTGTGTCACTCGGGACATAGATTCAATCAGGTTCAATTGACCCAGTCATGAAAGGTCAATATTCTCGATGCGTTGGCTGAAGCAACGAAACTCCCGTACAACGAATAAATTTTCGTCTCTGCAGACTGCAGTGTTCACATTGGGACCTGAAAGTTATAAACGTTCACAGATAAACTGAGCGTACGATACACAGTGAACTAGCCAACCCGCCAGTGGTTGTGATACAGTGTGATACCACGTGCAAGACAATGGTAAGCAAGCATAAGGCGACTAAAGTCTTCACGTTTTAAAAAAGTGATGGCCCAACGAAGAAGTTTATACTGAAACATACAACAGCAGTTATACGAACCATGAATTAACAGGAATCTCTCTTTCGTATCTGGCTTCCAGTACGGTAGGTGTAAGACCGTCTTCGTCTGCCTCTTGGTCGACTTCATTTCCCTCACGCGAGCTGTCATCTTCAGCTAAAGGTTCGTCCTAAGGTTCAATCTGACTCAAAATAAACTGTACATTGTCGTCCTCTTCTTTTTCCATTTCCTCTTCCTCGGGTTCGCTTAATGTCTGCGAATAGCCGCTAAATTCGGACTCGCTTGACACGCCTTCTCGCTCTAAAAACGCCTTACTTTTAGTAGAACTTCAATGCGTAAACAAACTTTTGGCACCCAAATGACGTCACGTTAAGAAATTTTGTGCTTAACTCGGACCCATTCCCTTGCCATTTTTGAGGGCAAAATGGCACAACTTTGAGGGCTTGTTAAATCGTCCATTTTAACCCTAAACATGTAAAACTTTGGAATCATGTTTTTCAAACAGTATATTTTAAAACCATGTAAAAAAAATTTCGCTTCATAGGCACTTTAAAAGCTTTATATTTGTTAAAATATAGGTAGCTCATTTTCATATTTTGCAATCATCGTCGTTATTGGAAGGGGGACGTTGACCAAGGTAAGTTAATCCCGCAGCAAATTTGAACAGCACACTTTTCGAGCGTTAGTCCAATATTTGTATCGTCTAGCTAGTTAAAAATTTTCGTGGAAAACCAAGAATACTTCTGTAATTCTCTCATCTCGCCCTTTGACAATAAAGCAGTTCAAACCCGCAAAGCATCAAGACAAAAAAAATTAGGGTGTGATCACCTAGGTACATGTTTTATTTAGCTTTTTTCGCGATAGCAACGTAAACGTTTTGCCATAAAATAAATAATATAAATTATGAAATAATACAATGGAGTAAAATATTTATTCACAAAACCGTTCATATTATGTAAAAATGTGCTGTCAAGAAAAAGAATGCAATTCTTTTTTACTGTGAACTTAAATCAATATTTTTCTTATCTTTCTTGATTAAGCAGAGACAATTCGATCCGTTTACTAATTTAAACATATGAGATATTTCCTTCTAGTTTGCTTTTTACTCAATTAGTGATAAATGTGTCAATTAAATTTCGCACAGCGAAATTTCGTTTTTTCAAAGCCGTTATTGAGAACAGTAAGAACCGTAAAAGGCTAGTAAAATATGCTTGAAAATAAGCATACAATTGTACTGAAACATAACAATGCAAATGCTCCACTTAGTGTCAGTCCACTAGACGAAGTGGCTGCATTATATATTTCTAGTATTTCTTTTCCTATTTTTTTGATTCCACTTCCAATAGTCACAAGTTTTTCAGAGTCTTTGTCACCAGAGCCTTGCACATATGTGTCGTCACTGTCCATGTCGGCGGTTTCATCTCCGTCACTTTCATCGCCGTCATCACCGCTCTCTTCATTTTCGTCTTCATTGTCTTCTTCGGACTCTTCGCTATCCCCATCGTCACTTTTATCGTCTTTGTCTTCGTCGGACTCCTCGTCATTATCTCCATCATCTCCATCTTTTTCCGAGTCTTTTCCACTCTCACTGTCACCTCCATCACCACTATCATCATCAGGCTCATCGTTATTTTCATCACCGTCATCATCACCAGACTCCTCACTATCTTCGTCTTTGTCTCCATCACCGCTGTCATCTCCAGGCTCATCGCTAATTTTATCATCTTCATCATCTCTAGAGTCTTCATCACCATCACCACTGTCTTCGTAAGGCTCGTCGTTATTTTCATCGTCGTCATCATCTTCAGAGTCGTCACCATTATCATCGTCATTTTTATCACCACTGTCATCTCCAGACTCGTCACCACTTTCATCTCCATCTCCATCACCGCTGTCACCACCAGGCTCATCGCTCTTCTCGTCATCGTCATCATCTCCAGGTTCCTCGTCACTCTCATCGCCATTTTCATCGCTACAGTCATCTGCAGACTTCGCGCCGCCTTCCTCTTCATCTCCATCACCCATTTTATCCTCGGAGTCTTCACCTGTTTCGTCATCCTCAATTGGTATATATACAGAGTCAGTGATCTTGGTGTTTTAAGCAATCTGATTGGTTCGCTATCTCTGGCTAATGAGCATTATTCACCCGCTATCGAGTGAATAATGCGTAAGCCAAACAAAAATAAAGCATACTTTTGAATAAAGCATACTTTTGATTCACACTGATTTGAACGGTGTTTAAGGACCATTATTCTAGACTGTCACGAGGTTTTATCGAAGGTGAACTATAGATTTTTCCATGTTCAAAGATTCTGTAAATAGTTTCGCGAATTCGCGCACGCTTTGTACAGCTTGCACGTTTTCCACGCATGAATTGAGAGGTCAATTAAATCGATTTTTAATGGTTTCCTTCTCAAATGTTGTTGAGATCACTTCCTGTGTATATACTAAAACAATTATTCTTCTCAATCTCGGTGAATAGTGGCAGAACATTTACCTCAAAGAATAATTGTTAATTAACTTGTTACCTGCATATGAAATATTGGTAGGTTATTCGCAATTATGGAATCCATTATTAAATAATTGATGCGATTAAAAACTTTTTTTTTATTTCCGAAGATCCTTAACTGTTTTGCGCTTTGGATCCGCACAGAACAAACACCACAGTCCGCCCCAAAACGTGACGATATTCATAAATTAACCGTAATTAGAAGTATCTTAGGCTACCAAAAGATCTCTGTAAAATAAGTTAATGTTGAAAGTTTTGTAACTCTACAATACGGATGAAAAAAGTTTTGTGTGATTAGTAAAATTACTTTTAGTAGTCGTCCAAAAAATCAAGTCAGCTCGTATTTGAACTATTGAAAATTACGGCCAACCAAATGTGGAAGCCAAAGTTGTTTCAAACGCTGGTCAGTTAACAAAATCTAAACTATCAATAAATTGATTATACTAATAACTTGTGAGGGAAGAAATAATGCGATATTTTGAGTCATAATCCTTCTGTATATATTCATTTCATTTCAAACGGAATACATTTAACTTTATCAAAGAACGTTCAGCACAGGAACGACACGGGATAAAGTCAGCGTTCATTAAAGAATTTTTTTCGGATGCAAGAAAATCTCATAAAAGTCTCAAAGCAAGCTCATGTTGTCGACTTGTAGTCAGAAACGGAAATTTATGGATACAAAAGAATTTTAAAAAAATCACATTTTACCATTTTGCATAGGCAAAGGCAAACTCCAGAGTGGTGTGAACAAAGCCACGAGACAAAGAATAAGCAACACTTTGGAGGCCATATTTCTTCTGCTCTTCAATGTTCTCTCTTCAAGTCTACCTGGGTAATGATTTCGTCCAGTCTTAAATGTACATTTATATGCTTCTTGAGTTAAATGTGCAAAATACCGACACTTCCCTGGTACTTGAGATATTGCCATGTTTGTTAACGAAGGCGGAGGAATATTGTCAAATAGTAAAGCAGATTAGAATCTAAGATTATCCGAAACTGATTTAGAAACACTTAGACTACATTTACTAAAAAAAAGGAAATAAAAAAGTTAATACCTTAATTAATTGTTATGCAGCTGCCTAATCTCAAATATAGTAAAACGTGGCGAAGATCAAAGCTGTGTCCTTGGCAAGACGTTTTCCCAATATTAACCTTCTCGTTTCCATAGGAACACTGCTGTACACAGCAAAGCTATCTTTTAAACTTAATATAGCACTCGTTGTTACAATACCTTTTCTTTGCGGCAGTTCAAATTACATGGTGTTGTTACTGGCTTTTGCACTCATTGGATTTTACTATCACTCATGTTATCTATTAATCTGTGGCTCGAGTAAGTAACGCTGAAATGACTGATTGAAATATTTCTTATCGATGACACCTGTGGAAAGGCCATACCAAAAATAGTTCAAAGCATGACTATACTGAATCTTCTGCCTACGTAACAAGTCACTTTTCAGCATTTTTCGATATGTGAAACGATATGTGAAACGATATGTGACACATTTCTTAATTTAATTGTTAAGGACTATTTTAATAATAATATCCTTCTAAAATAAATTTTTGATATTCAGTGAGTACCGCGGACAAGAGTGCTCCAGTTGCCAATAGCATTAAAGATTCAAACGCATTCGCTCACCGAATGATAATGTTTTTCATTTTGCGGCTTTGTATCCAACGGAAGACAACCACTCCCCATGGAAATGCACGACACTCCCTTTGAATGTGCATTGCTTGTTTTGGTGTTGCTAGGTAAATAAATAAAAATAACAGAGTGACTAATTTCCGTATTTCAAGTTACAATTAGGGATATCAAAATAAAGGTTACCATTTGGTTTTTCACTTTTTCAAGAAGCCAATTTCAAACTAGAAAAATGCTTAAGCAATCAAAATAAGATTCTTTTCGAATATTTCAGTTGTAAAAAAAAGTCGAGGTGATTACGAAAGCATGAGGCATTGAAATCAGTGTCAACATATTTTACTATAAATATCTATAAGGTCTCTTGTGGTAGCTGTTTCATTTCCATGTCAACGCTGGGTTTTTGCCGTCATATCACTGAAAGCTTAAAGCACACTTTGTATGATACAATGTTCTTAATTTGGAATGACTATATTGAAATTCTAGAACTGCGAAAAGGAACCATTTTTACTGATATGATTTATGTTCATCGCTAAATGCTTCACCAATTCAACGTTTTGTCTACTAGCTAAAGAGGCAAGTTTTTGATGGGTTACTTATGTTAAATAGTGGCTGGCAAAACCTTGTTACTTATTTTACTGGTTAGCCCCAGAGTAGTTTTAAAGGAGCAGTGTCACGAGAATTTTGGTGTTTTAGGTCAATTCTGTGTTAAACTCATTACTTTGAGGCTTAAATCATAAACAAAATATGTTTCTGTGAAGCTACGGCGAAGATATAAAATGAATGTTATCAGAGAGGGCTAACCATAATGAATTTCTTGAGGATTTTTGGAACACGTAGCATCAAAACTTGAAACAATTGGCCAATTTTTTCAAGTTTCAATCCTTTTCCATCCATGCCATCCGTAGCGACAGGCGACAAGAAACAGTTTCAGTACCTTCAAATAGTCTTCAATGACAAAACTAGATCATTAGTTTTGGAATTCAGTTGATGCGTAGACACCTTCTAGCTTCTTATAAAGTTGCCAAATAGTGTGACAATGCCCCTTTAACCTTACAGTGTAAAATGTTTAAGCAAATCAAGACGAATTAGGGCGGTTGTTTTCCGACGGGGAGCTCAGAATCTTTAGAATAGTCAGTTGCATACTTGAACATCAGCTTAAGCAAACGCAGAGACAGAGTTTGGGGGCATGGCTTGAATCATGATATGACTTTATATAAAGCTTCATTGATCACTCATGGCTATCTCCATCATCAAGTCTATTGCCAGTCCCGATAATAGACCCTTCTCCAAAAATGGCGACCGGTATAATGCATACCCCCAGTCATACAAACGTCTGTATTTTTCAATTTTCAACTCATTTTCTGAGCTTATAGTACACCTGAAGTGCTAAAAAATTGCAGGGTTACTAAAGTAAAGGTGCTCTTTCTAGTGCTGGTGTAAGTTTTTAATTTTAGCTAATTTTAACTTATTTGAATTTTGGGTTGCCATTTTGGGGAAGGGTCTGTGCCCACAAGCATTGCCTCAGTAAAAAAGGGTACAAAAAACTTCAGCATTTATCCTAAAGTGACTTTCAAAAATAGCATTTAAATGACGACGCAATAAAATGATCCGGATACTAGCAAAAACCAACAAATTACAAAAAAGTAAGAAAAAAATATTACGATCAAATGAAAACTAATTTTTTTTTAAGATCAATATATACTTAGAAACTAACTGAACGCGAAGGCTATGGCTTATACTTAACCAAAATGGACAAACTTTTTCTCAATTTATCCCCAATCAGTCGGAGACCACTGCACATTTGCGAAGCCTGATACTTCTGAAATCTCAGAAGCAAGCGAGTATTGGCACTCTGTTCCTGGTATGTACATGTACGTAGCTGACACTCTAAGAAGCGTTTTTTAACCAAGAGTCAAATGTATAGATTTGAACGATGATATAGAGATCATGGCCCATAGCCTTATTACCCACATTGCAATGACCCAAAAGAACGTTGCACAAATTAATTAAATCTACAGCAGGCCATGGCGAGTGCCTTCAAATGATGAGTACGATTGGTAAAAGGTCTGGATAGTAGCAGACATATCGATATTTTAAGAAATAACACCACACTTTTTAAATGTAAATACATG
Source organism: Platygyra sinensis (assembly GCA_019787425.1). Lineage (NCBI taxonomy): Eukaryota > Metazoa > Cnidaria > Anthozoa > Scleractinia > Merulinidae > Platygyra > Platygyra sinensis. The sequence continues at coordinate 21,204 of JAHPZR010026577.1, forward strand.
TTTCGAAAGAAACTTTCGTCATCTTCAGTTAAATCACAAAGTACAGAGTTGAATAAATATATAGTGTGAGCCAAAATGCTAATTAACTGTAATAACAAAAGGAAGCATGACGTTGTAAACTATGAAAGTTTTAAATTAACATGATAAAGTTGATGATTAAGTGTCGGCTTTCCCCATTGAATATGGATGGCTTCTTTTAAGTTGGAGGGTGGTGGAAGCGTGATCTAGGATGCTAAAACAGTTATTAGAGCGGCAATGTTCAGAATTTTGCAAATGTTTAAAAATGTGCGAGGTCCTATCACTGTAAATGTGCTCAAGCGAGAAGGCAACAGTTATTAGTGCGGCAATGTTCAGAATTTTGCAAATGTTTAAAAATGTGCGAGGTCCTATCACTGTAAATGTGCTCAAGCGAGAAGGCAAGTTGAAACGACTTCTTCGAAAATTAAGAAAAACGGTCACCTTGACAGTGATGTGTATAATAGCATTTATCCCAAAGGCTCACAAATAGCAAGAATTTATGGCTTACCAAAGATGCAGAAGGAAAGTGGACACAGCTCCATCCCGCCATTCCGCCCGAGTCATAGATATCATTTGTCTTTCGCTTCATAAGCCGCCGTTTACATCAAGTTTAACAATCTGCTGAGATCCTATCTGACACAGAAGTCTGTTAGCAGCCTTTTAAAATCTTCCTGTTAATCGAGGATTCTCATCAGGAACTCGTTTAAACTTAGTTATGTTTCGATCTGTTGTGCACTCGCCATTTTTGTAGAGATTGCGTTGCATTTGACAAGTGCACATCCCAATGGGTAGTGGTAGGGTGGATAGGATTAGGAAGTGGCTTTGAGTCATTTTACGCGTTTTATCAATGCGGCCCTGCTTTCAGCATGCTGAGTATTTGGTGAAAAAATTAAGAGGATACACTGGTAGAGCATGTTAGGATCAGATGAAATGGGACGCTTGTGTGAAAGGCTAATTATCTCAGAAAAAATAATGGCTATTCCCAGTTTTCTTTGTGGATTCCAAAACCCTGGCTAAGATCTGCCTTTTTCCCGTCTACCTAATCATGCAGAAATAACTTTGTATTTAATAGGCCCAGTTTTTTTTTAGCCTAAGACATCCTACGGCCGCTAATGTCATTTCATTCTACATGTGATGTAGCACAGCTGATGTCTACACAAGACTAGTTTTAAACTCTATGTAGGGCGCTTTACGCGATCGTGGGATGTTGGAAACAGCTAGATCAAAATACTTGCATATATCAAGCGAAGCAATGATATTGACGGTTAGCTTTTTGAAGCCTTTATAAATGCGTTTGATGAAGCTTAATTCTCGTCAGTTGTTGACTTCTTGTGTCTTCTCCGAGGATCTCCTCCGGTCTGTTTCTGAGCTTTGAGCTGGAGAAGAAGGATTAAACGTGGTGAGGAGTCTGAGGAACTCATTTAAGGTGAACCGCCTATAAGGGTCTGTTTACATGGAGAGACGCATTGAAGCGTTTACATGCTAGACAGGTTAGCCCACCTACCCGGGGCACTCGGCTAGGCGGGATAGCCTTTTCCCATGTAAACTTTTCGTACCGGGCTATCCCGGCTGGCCAAGATGAGACAAGCCACGAAGACATGGCGGCGCGAATTGAATTTTTTCGTAGTTACCATTCGCCAGTGTCATCTGCCGAGCAGAATGATAATTTCCATGGAAGGTTGTCACATACGTTATTTGGATACCTTTGCCTTTTCGTCTTAGTTTTGTCATTTCTTGTTTGTTTTTCCTTTGTTCTCCCCTTTTGTGAGGGTACGATGTCATGTTTAAGTTAGTATAAATCAGTATAATTAGCATGCATCTTCCTCGAACCGTGGTTTATTGAAGTTTGTACAGGAAAGAGTCTTAAATAGCGCAATGTGCGTGTTACGTCTCGAGGGACTAAATATTACAGTGGGCTTCTTTCTAATGCACTGATTTTGTAAGAACCAGTGTTTAGTAATTAAAGAAGAAGATAGAAACGTGAATTGTCACATGAAAATCTTTCAAAATATCAGTAGTTTTTGGAGTTATACCCACAACGGGGAAATTTTGATGACTATATTCTCAGCTATCAAAGAGGTTGATACTAACGCCTGGTCTATATCTGAGAAGCTGAATTTTAAAGTAAATGATATAACAGTTTCTAGCAACTTCCAGCAGATTTACTTTGAAAGGTCATAGTACAACTAGTTGGCAAGTGATGTTAAATTATTTGGTATCACACAAGTTGTAGTCATCAAAAACGAATCGGTAAATGAGTTTTTGCCAACTTTCATTGAAACAGATAGATTCCTGTAGGTAAAATAAGACCCAGAGACATTTCAAAATTTCGACTCTGAACCTTGCCTAATTTTATTTTCTTAAAACTCTGCAAAACATTCCATTCTAAAATGATCATCGCATTCCGATAGTATGCCATGGGTCTTACCCACTTGTAAGACTAAGCCAAAATGTAAAAAAAAATCAAACCTTTGTGTCTTTTGTGGACAATTTTGAATAACTTTTTGACGAATGCGAATCGAATGAAAGTAGTCGATTTTCAACCCAATTGGGACTCGCTAAATTCAGTTGACGCTGTCGTTTTTCTCGGAAAGAAAAAAAAACTACATCAAGGAAAACAACTACAGCATGTTTATACTCTAACTAGGGGCTAACTACATGTAAAAGACGAGCGAATTTGAGTTTTCTAGCCTTGCCGAAGAATTTGATTTTATTTCACTTTTGTGAACATTGCTCTTAAAGCTAAAATTGAAGGTGTTTTTAAAAGAATGTCTTTGCTATGGGAACACCGTAGGCTGTGAACAAGTACACGTTTTTATTTAGCTCCATCTACGAGTGCAATGAACAATAAATAATATAAACTATATAATTATAAAATATAGTAAAATAGTTATTTACAAAACCGTTCATATTTCATAAAAATATGCTGTCAGGAAAAATGAACACAATGGATATTTTTTGTACTCTTTCTTAACTGGACATAGAAAGTTCAGTTCGTTTAATAATTCAAACACATAAGCTACGCTTTTTTAAGTCTGTATTTTACTCAGTCAATTATAAATGCGTAAATTGGATCTCCCACGGCGAAATTTCGTTTTTTGAAGGCCGTTATTCAGAATAACAGAAAAGTGAGAAGACTAGTAAAATATGCTTGAAAGCAAGCATACAATTGTACTGATACATAACGAAGTAAAGGCTCCATTTAGTGTAAGTCTGCCGGATGAAATCATCTGATCCATGTCGAGACCTTGTAGTTTGTCTTTTCCTATATCGTCGATTCCACTTCCAAATTCCTCAACTTTGTCAGAGTCTACGTCAAAGCCTTGCACATATGTGTCGTCACTGTCCATGTCGGCGGTTTCATCTTCGTCGCTTTCATCGCCATCGCCATCATCGCCGTTATCTTCATTTTCATCTTCACCATCTTCTTCGTCATCACTATCCCCATCGTCACTTTCATCGTCTTCGTTGGATTCTTCGTCATTATCTTCATCATCTTCGGAGTCTTCTCCACTTTCATCATCATCACCATCACTACTGTCATCATCATTATCTTCGTCATTATCTTCATCATCTTCGGAGTCTTCTCCACTTTCATCATCATCACCATCACTACTGTCATCATCAGACTCATCGTCATTTTCATCACCGCTGTCATCTTCAGTCTCCTCGCCACTTTCATCGTCATCTCCATCTCCGCTGTCATCTCCGGACTCATCGCTTTTCTCGTCACCGTCTTCATCTCCAGACCCGTCATTACTCTCGTTCTCATCTCCATCACTGCTGCCATCACCAGGCTCATCGTTATTTTCATCGCCACCATCATCTCCGGACTCATCACCGCTCTCGTTTTCTTCTTCATCACCACTATCGTCTCCGGATTCATCGCTTTTTTCGCCATCATTATTATCTCCAGACTCTTCGCCACTCTCATCTTCATCACCATCACCGCTGTCATCTCCGGAGTCTTCACTAGTTCCGTCGTCTCCGTTCAATTCGTCATCTGAATATGAAACAATTATGTTATTTGCAGAAATATGGAATTTAACTCATATAAATAACATCTCCATTCCCCGTATTCGGGCAGAGGATAAATAGCCTTGAGCTATTTGCCCTTTACACAACAAACTAAGAACTGCATTGTCACCTGGGACCGGCATAAAGAACAGCAACTTTCTGCCCGACAACTTGACGATTTCAGTAAATTAGGTAGGCTTGGTGGGCGAAAATCTAGATTTTTCGGTCATCCGGCTTTATAAACATAATACATGTTTTATATCACTCTTCTTATTCTTCACATCGCACATCCTATGTATCACACAGAGAAAGCAACAATTTAAATCATTAAAAATGTGAAAGGACGAGAGGGAACTCTCAAAATATTTTATCTGGATGGAAAACCTCTTATCGCAGAGTCGGTGGTGAAGTAAACTGCCCGCCTTCGAATATTGTGACTGCGTCGAATAGAAAAGCTATATGGAAAACATTTTTGCAGGCTGGTTTTTTTTAGCTTCAATCCTTATTGATCTCTTCTTTAGAGAAATAGTCAACGACTTTTACTCATCGGACCAAACGTTTAAGCTAGTCATTTTGCATATCTCACCATTAATGTCGTCTCCACTGTCACCCTCTACGCTTCCTTCTTCGGTACTTCCGTCGTCACTGCCACTTTCATCTTCGCCACTGCCACTTTCCTCTTTAATATCTTTGAAACAAAAAGGTTTATTGGTGTCAAAGGTGAGCGAATAGTGGATTATTTCAGTCGTTTTGATCTAGGGCATTAAAGTAATGTGGCGGTTATATTGACAACAATATCTTACACCGTAACTTAACCCTTAGCAATCAAGTCAGCTCGTAGATACTGCTAACCAAATTTTGAAGTGAAAACTGTTTTAAACGCTAAACTATTAACAAAATCTTCACTGTCAGTAACGTGACTACACATATGACTATTGAGGATAGAAATAATGCTATAATGAATATCACATCGTAAAGCTGATGCAGATACATTGTATTCATTTCATTTCAAGCGGAACTTGTTTAAATCTATCAAAGAAATACGTTCAGCTTAACTACAACATAGGAAGCATTAAGTTATTTGAATAAAGTTTCTTCACTGCAAAAAAATCCATGTCAGTCTCAATTCAAGCCCATGTTGTTGAACGTGTACTTAAGAACAGAAATTTTAGGGTAGAAAGAAAAATACACAAATCCCACTTACCATTTTGCATAGGCAAAGGCAAACTCCAGAGTGGTGTGAACAAAGCCACGAAACAAAGAATAAGCAGGACTTTGGAGGCCATATTTCTTCTGCTCTTCAATGTTTTCTCTTCAAGTCTACCTTGTCAATGATTTCGTCCACTCTCAGATGGGCATTTATATGCTTCTTGAGCTAGATGCAAAATACCGACATTTCCTTGGCACTTGAGATATTGCCATGTTTGTTAAAGAAGGTGGAGGAATATTGTCAATATTGCGAAACTGATTTAGAAACACTCACTCTTTTTACTTGGAAACGTTAAAAAAAGGTCAGCATCTTGGCTTAATCGTCAATTGTGACGCAGTTCCATAATTTTTAAATGTAGAATACCTTGGTGTACATCAAAGTTGTTTCCTTGGCAAGACTTTCTCCCAATGTTAGCCTACTTTTTTATAGTTTCCATAGAAACACTTCTGTACACAGTAAAGCTATCTTGTAAATATGATATAGCACACGTTGTTAAAATACTTCTCTCTGTGGTATTTCAAATTACCCGCTTTTGTTATCGTTAATTAATTAGATTAATTAGATTTTAGTAGCACTTGTATCATCTATTATGTTCGTGGCTCAAGGAAGTAACGCCGAAACGAATTGAAACATTTCTTATCCCCTATAAAAAAAGGCCATACCAAATAAATAATTCAAAATATGACTATACTAAATCTTTTGCTAGTGTAAAGCGTCATTTTTCAGCTTTTTTCGTAAACATAGCTGTAATGGCATGCAATAGATTTCTTAATTTAATTGCTAATGGTTATTTCAATAACAATATCCTTCTAGAATAAATTTTTTATATTTAGCGAGTATCTCGGACAAGAGTGCTCCCAATGCCAATAGCATTAAAGATTCACACGGACCGCTTTTAGAACGGCCCGCAGTCCCATTGATGTTTTCGAATTTGCGGCTTTGTATCTAAGGGAAGACAGCAACTCACCATGGAAATGCCTAACACTTCCTTTCAGTGTACATTGTTTGTTTTGGCGTTGCCAGGCGAATAAATGAAAATCACTAAGTGACCAAATTCTGTATTTTAAGTTACAATTAATCACGTTAAAGTAACGGACGCCAATGTGGCCAACTGTAGAGGCATTTTCATTTTCAATGTAATTAGAACCTAACTTGGAATAGAATAATGCTTAATATATCAAATAAAGTCCATTTAAAGTAATTGTAGAAGACATTGAAAAGATTTTAAAAGCACGCTCATGAAAGTCATTTTCAGCTCATTTTATTTCAGAAACAATTAAATCCATATATTTCATTTCCATATCAATGTTGGGTTTTTTTCTATAAATATATATACAAGCATTCTCTCTGTCTTATCACTTAAAGCTTAATGTGCATTATAAAACATCATTCTTAACTGGGAATGACTGCCCTGAAATTTTTTAACACGAAAAGGAAAAATTACCACTGATCTAGTCAAGTGCTTCACCAATTCGATGTCTTGTCTACCAGCCAGAGAGGGTCATCGTTTTGACGAAGTGCTTGTCTATGATTGTGATTGGCAAAGTCTTGTTACTTATTTGAGGCGTTAACCCTAGAGTAGTGCTAATGTTGCAGTGTTTCGTCGACAAAATGAAAATTACATTCAACTCAGGGCTAAGTAGTGTGGTCGCTTTCTAAATGACAGATTGGAATCTTTAGAATAGCCATTTTGTTGTGTCAGTAATGCTCATTCAGTATTATCTGCATCATCAAGTCTATTATCCGTTCTGACAATTCCCACATGTATTGCGTCAGTAATAGCGACAGCACAGGACCTTCAGAACTGAAACCAAATTGAGTTTCAACAAGAGTAATTTGAACGACTTCGACCTTAGGATGAACCGGGTAACAGCGAGACCATTAAATCACATAAAAAGGAGGAAAAACAGTACGAGTAAAAGACCAAATAAAAATCTCTGTTTAGAAAACAAATTAAGGTAAAAACCGCCGCTCATACTCTATAAGAAGGCAAGTTTTGAATTAGCAACACTAAACTGTGGACATTGGAAGACTCTAATTATCTTTGTCGGAAAAACGCAACAGTACAGCAATTTTCACAAATGCAACGACAGTGAAACTGTTGGCTTGGGTCACCCTCTTTAATACTTTAAGCCAATCAACTGTAGAGAATGGATCAGATTTAATTTCTAACATATAAATTGCACGTTAACAACACTTAATTTTCTTCCTTCTAATTCATTTCAGCCAATACTGGGTTGCCCTTTTTACCAGTATTTTAAGACGTACGTCTCCAGAAGTAGAGCGTCATCAAAATCAAGAGAATAAAGCAGTCCTGATTACAAGCCTCTCTGAAATGAAAAAAACCGCCAAATCATAATAAAGCATGATTGCGTTCACCGATTTCCAAAGGCGAACGTTGCGATAATATCTATGAGGCCCCACGTGAAAACATTTCATATAGGAGCTTATATTGATCAGAAATGTTAGTGACAAGTGGTACCCTTTGACTTCTTCACATAAGTAATTGAATTGGCAACGAAAATTGACATTTGCTGCAAAAAATAACCCCTGGCTACTGATGATATTATATTTTTTCCGTGAGGTTCACTTTGAAGAAGCATAATAATACCTTCTGTCTTATGTAACTTTGGTTACCCTTTGGATATTGTTAAAGAAATGGGACATTACGAAAAAGATAATTGTCTTTTTACTCAAGCTATACAAATATAGACAAGAACCACCAGACCCGCTGTTCAACAAAAGGATGGAGATGCCTACTGGTCTAGGTTTGGCGATTCGGCGGAAAATCAAAGAAAGGAAAAAGTATAATGAGTCATACTTTCGAAATTTAAAAGAAGCACATGTTGCTTATTTTGAAACGTAAGTCACATCATAAACCTTTTTGAACAATTTTCGTAAACAATTTGGGAAGTTTTGTCACTCTACAGTTCACAATCTGTTTTTTAGGCAGATTAGAAAAGATCGATGTTAGACCATTGTAACCGCGCCCCTGTTTTTCGGTAATCATCGGGCGAAAGAAAAAATGCACATTTCCCTAACGTGTTTTTCTTATTTTTAGAAAAATAACAAGTCAAGAACAATGAAAATAGCAACAATTAAAACGTGATAACTTTTTAAAACATCGAGTTTTGATAAAAGGCTTGACAGCTATCAAAGGTACATTGATGTTTCTTTTTACGTGCACGAGAGTTTTAACGTATCAAGTATGCAAATGTGCGGTATTGTGAAAGAAATACTCCAGAGAACTCGAAACAACTTGAAACGTGGAGAAACGTAACCGAGATCAACATTTGTCTTCGCTATGGAGACATAACAGCACGTATTTTATCTTCTTGATATTATCTTCTCAGGGACGTTAAGATCACGAATGTTTACGTCTCATTAAGCTATTTGCATGTGAAGGAAAAGGCTTTTGAGTTATGGATACAAGAAAAACACTGAAAAAAAGCCGGCTTGATGTTTATAACGCCCAGTGATGTTTATATTGTTATTTTACGGGCTTTTTAGCAAATATTTTCCTGCCACTTGAACTTCTCATGAATCCAAAAACTGGAACTTTCCGGATCAAGCTTTTTGACTCTATAAGCCCTTCTATTAAAAGCAACAATAAATGAAAAAATCCTTTTCATTGCTATATATTCCTAAATTCATTGACTTAAATCTCTAAAACTGACTCTTAAATTGTTGATATTTTCTTCACTCTTCGCTGGGAAAATAAACTAACTGTTATTCGTTGAGAAGGCAAATATACGCAGGCCTTTAAGTTTCAAATTTCCATCACGTCGTAGCATCAAATAGATAGATTATCATCATTGTAGCATTAAACAAGATAACCTAATGTAACAATGGGATCGAAGAGGCCGACCCCTTTTAAACGTTGAAGTTTTCTTTTTCTATGATTAGTTATGTATGTGCTAATTATTACCACAACCAGTTACCTTGCATACCGTACCGCCGAACGAGATAAGCTTCAGATGGCATCCCTCGGCCTCCCCCCCCCGCCCCCCACTCGGACCAAGTGGAAAACGTTTTTGAGTAGCACTACTGGGGTAGACATTTTAGAGCGAGCTTGAACAGACAAACATTGGGCGTGGGCTGGCTAAATGGAGATAATGGTGTGAAATTGAGTTTAAACCTGTGCTTTCTGCTTCCTTGGGCCACTAATCTACTGCTTTAAACATGTTTTACAGTAAGAAGATGCTCTGAATGCTAAAGAGAAATTTAACTGGTATGATTGGAATACTAGCTATGCAGCAGAAATGATAATAAGCAAAAAACATTGAGGGACGAATTGAGGATCGAAGGATTTTGAGGTTTTTTCCCAAAAAAAGTGTCATTGCTCGGTTTGTTAAAGCACTAAGGAGTTAAGGTGTTTCAGTACCCATACGGCACGATCCGCTTGGTTTGGGTTGGAGAGTTATTTTGTAACATGAGCAACATAAGACCGATGAAATAATTTTTGTCAAGACTATCCCTAAGAATGAGGCTAGAATGTACTTCAAAGGGAAGAACAAAACCACACAAAAGTTTAATCCGGACTGCAAACGCTTTCAACCTGAAGAGCCAACAATAGATACTACAGTGGAATGTAAAGAATGGTCACACTCTACGTCATTGTCAATTTGCAATCAATGTATGCCAGATCCATAAAGAAACACAGTCGCTCTTGCGTGTGAAAGAAAACCCTCACCCTTTTAGCTGTTTTAGAATTACTGGTTTCAGGTTATCAGAACCACTCCTAGGGAAGGCATCTCCTGGTACCCTTTCTTTAGAAGAGGTGGGACCGAGTCAAACTACAAACGAATTGTTGTTGTTTTTTTTTGTTGTTGTTGTTTTTTTTTTTATCACGCCAAGCCTATGATCACTGTTATCGCTGCAACCGGACTAGTATACTTACGTGTACGTTTTTCTGCCACAAATGCAGTTTATAATCAAATAAGAAAACACTGTTATGTGAAAGTCATTGGCCATTCCTAGATAAAAAATAATAATTGGAAAAACTAATTATAGAATCGAAACACTTGCAAAATAAGGTTAATTGTATTAAAGCTGAGAGTCGATTTGTCTTTGCTGAGACAAGGCAGGGCCGTAGCCAGAAGAAAATTTTGACTGAGGCAATGTCTATGAATAACTTATGACTGAGGCAATCAGTCCATGGTTGAGTTCTCTTCCTAGGTATTAGGTACTATAAACAACAAAAGCCAAAGAAATGACCGAGGCAAGTGCCTCGGTTGGCCTGTTACTAGTGGGGGGGGGACAGGGGGGCGGGAGCCCGGGAGATTAGGGGGCGGGAAGCGGGAGAGGAAAGGGCGGGAAGCGGGAGTTCTAAGAGGGCGGGAAGCGGGAGAGAAATGCGAAATGCTAACTATTTTAATTCAACAATGCGTCAGAATACTTTCAAAAACATCAACCCAAATTATGTTTGACTTTCATTTAAGGTCTTCTATTGAGACTTCCGAGCAAACGAGCTAACGAAAATTTGCACTTGGACTGAAAAAAAGGCTTACATCCGGTGAATAGTAAGCCCGTTTACAGTGGTTACGTCATATAGGTTATAAAATGTCAAGCGGCATGTGTCGCGTAAGCTGTCAAATTGCAAAATAACCTCGTTCCCAGGGTCCTCTCTCTACTTCGAGAAAGTACCCTGATTATGGCTGGTCACGTGTCTAAGCATGCCAACCCAAGCCGCACAGAGAGTGGGTCCTGAACGTAATTTGGTCAACACTCTCTAGGGAGGTGAATGTTGCGCTGCTATACGGACTCTATTTTGAAAAGGAAGCAATTTATTTGTCAGAGATCCTGCCTGGCCAGCTGCTTCGGCTCTACCTGAACTTCCATGATTATGAGATGTTGATTGAGAGGGAACTTCGCTTATATTTCACTGCTTTTTTAAATAACCATCACCAACCTGCTTCGGATTAATTTAATCAGTTTTTCATCCCAAAGGAATTAAATAACCGTGAAATTATCGATGGGAACATTCAACTTGGAGCTACTTTCTTGACGGAAAACTGGATTTTAATACCGCTAAACAGTTTTAAAATAAAAGCCAATGCATTTTGCAACGCGCGACCGATGTCGTTGTCAAGTTGTTTACAAAATTTTACACTGCAAGAGAATCGAATGACCGCCAAACTTTCGACTGGATGAATTCAATCAAATTCAAAGCTTGTCTCTGCCAAACACTGGACGTATCAAAGTCTAAACGAATACTCAATGCCTCTGTTATGATTTTGCTGATCGAAAAAAATATATAAGCTGCTTAATCAAGCTTATTTGCCATGCAGACGTTGTTTTCAAATTCTTCGTAGGGTTTTTTTCGCTGCAAGAGAAGGGAATGACCGTCAAACTTCCAAAACTACCTTTGAGGGCGAACATACGACGTGTTTGACTCTAAACGAATGAGTAAATACATACGTTGTAATTTCGCCGAATGAAAAATAAAATTAAGTTCACCGCGCGGTCCATTTACTGTTGAGGTTTTCAGTTCCAAGTTCTTTGGCAAATTTTTTCACCTCCACAAATTCCAAAGACCGTCAAACTGTCGATGGGAAAAATTGAGCCAAATGTGGAGCTAACCTTTTAGCCGAGCATTAAACGCATTGAACTCCAATATCGAATGTGACGATTTCTTCGCTGTGAGTTTTGCCGATCCACAACGGCAGTTTTACCAATCCCACTCGCTACTAGACTCAGTAGGTGAGCTCAGTGAAGACAAACTATAACTCTCCAGCCCCTCCCTTCAATCATATCTCTGGAATCTACTAAAAATCTAGCAGCACGTGACCAGCCACTCTCGAAGTAGAGAGAGGACCCTGGGAACGAGGTTGATTGACGAGCAGGCGATTTCAAATCACGGGACGGGAGCAGCACGGGAAAGGGCGGGAGGCGGGAGATAAAGGTACGGGAAGCGGGAGAGCAGGGTACGGGAGGCGGGAGGTTCTGACCCCCCTGTCCCCCCCCCCCCCCCCACTTACTAGCTACGGCGCTGCAAGGAAAAAGCAATTATAATTAATTAACTTCGGAATGCCGGCCGCATTGACCTGAAGTTATTTAAAATCTTATATCGATCTTTGCTTTGATTGTTTGTTTCCTTTGAGGTGTTCGAGAAGTAAAACAAAGGATTAATCGGAGATTACTGTCTTATGACACTCGGCTGTACGCGCCTTCACGTCGGCAAAAAGATGAACTTTTTGTTAACGCCATCTGGGAACACGTTTCGTGATAACAGCTCTTGGAAATGTGAATTATGTATGTTTGTGGAAATAATGATGAGATAGTATGATAGTATTAGTTAAAAATCGGGGAAACGATAGAAATGCTAATAAATGATATCGAGCAAGTGAAGAGCTAAAAGACCGTATATTGACCTAAAACCGTTTTAAATTACCTTTTCCTTGGGTTGTTTGAAAATTAAAACAAACAAGAATCTTCAACGGTGAAAAATTGCGATTTAAATTTGAGGTCATTTATTGTCTGTTCTCAGCGCTAACGATAACAACGTAAGAGAGAGTCCTAATACTGTTTAATGATATTTTACTTCTTAATTTTTTGTTCCCAAGAGTGCGTACTGAGCATTCGACGAAGTAAAACATATATTATTATCACTTTGTCGGGCATTGTGGCGCATTTTGCGGGCTAGAATGGAGCATTTGGCGGGCTAAAATGTATTTTAGCCCGCTGGAATAAACCAATGAAAAGTGAGAATTAAACAGTCGTACTAAATAAGCAGCCAATCAAAATCCAGAAGCCATTAGAATGTTCGCTCCGTTTTCTTGCAGCGTCGGTGAAAGAAATGATGGCGCCATATTCATGCCCAAATCATGGCTGAAAACACTGTAAACAACGAAGAAAATCTAACTTTTCAGTCCTCTCAGCTGGAGGAAGAATATCTACAAACGTTACAGGCTGATTCCGTGCCATTACTGAATTATATCAACACCAAAAAAAAAACAAACCTCTTGGGGTTTGAAGAAGCTTACTCAGTGGCTAGAGAAGCGAAAAATAGGCTGTTATCTTCACACTGTGAGCCCGGCTGAACTAAATGGAATTCTGCGAAAATTTTTTGCAGAGGTGAAAAAAAAAACAAGAAAACAGATCTCACGCCAAGTGCCTTGACTGGTATACGAGCTGCTATTATTTTTTCACTAGACCTTTTCGAGGACCAAAAATATGGAATGCCTCGCCATCATCAATTACGTCTACCCCCAGTCTATCCACCTTCAAAAGAAGCTTTTTGATTTCCTCAGTTAATTGTATGAAACATCTTTATAGTCTTGCCACCGTATGTTAAAAGTAAGTCTCAATTCAAAGTCTTTACTAGTCTTACAGTCCTAACACATCTCCGTGCAATCACGAGACAACCTATTTCCGTCAAGGTACGTGGATAATCATCCTGAAAGATGTCGAGTTTACACAAATCGAATAAGATGTTTGAAGTTGTTTGTAAATCATATTACAAGCCTTGGAACCCTAAACCACAACACAAGAATCCTATTGAAGCTGGAGATATGGAAAAATTGAAATCGATCCTATTTTTCAAATGACTGTCCTGACAAGCTCCAAGAATTTTTGTGGTTCAACCTTTGTTATTATTTGAGCCGGAGAGGAGGGAAGGTTGGCGCGAACTCAGAAAGAACTCTGAAATTGATGCCCAACCAACTTCACCCTGATTGTGAAGCCTGTTTCAGACTCCGTTGACAAAGTTCTCCTAGGCGGCAGAGTGTTAGTACAAGACCGAGCCCTTGGGAAAGAATTCCATCGCCCAACTTATGCCCAAGATTTCCAAAAAGGCTGGACTTTCCCAGGTTTACACTGCACATTAAAAGCGTCCACTATAACAAGACTTCACCAAGCCGGGGTTGATACAAAACAAATTTGCGCAATTACAAAGCATAAAAACGAACAAAGCTTGATATCCTGTATAAAGGATAGATCAGCCTCAAATTAACGTAGTTGCGCAGACATTCATAGTCGTCCGTTTCTTTCAAAAGAAGCTTCTGATGTAAATACCGCGTGAAGTTGCTCCATGGCCAGTGGGGAATGCACGTAAGTTTTGCGACTTCAAGCCAAACGCACTCTGTTCAACCAATTATGCCAAACTGTCAGTTTAGCAATTGTACTAATAATTTCAACACTTACAAATAAGTTTTGTCGAACTTTTCTTTCATGTCTATAATTTTTGAAAACTCGAATGGCAAGCCCGATTTCGTAATTTCTAGCCAGCTATTGTGCATTTTCAACGCCATAAATGCTCGCGTGATTGTTCAGACTGTCATATTTATGCCCGCGAACATAAACTCTATTGTTCTATTAAAAGTATTTTCACCGCCCCGGAATTCAGTTACCGATCACGAGAACCTGCCGTTTAGTCCAGTTTTATTTCAGATAATTGAAATATGTTAAAACAGAGTTTTGTTACGTAACGTAATCTTGAGTAAAATACCCTAGAGCGTGCTTCATTCTGGACAGTGTTCCAAGCTCACCGCGGAAAACGATGTTTGTTTGGTAAAAGAATGATCCAGTGTTTTGTAATTGGGTATCATATCTTCAGTTTGAAACAGCCTTCCACTGGTTGAAAAACTGCAATCAACTTTCCGTAAGAAGGTAACTGAAACAATATTAATCAATCGCTATAAAAGCCATCCTTTTAGCAACACTTAAAAGGGACCACAACCTCCAACAAACTGCGATCATTTCGATACTGAATTTCAATATATTTTTTTTAATTCCGTACGTTTTGGCCTCAGCCCTTGCAAGTATATTTTGCAAACATGTTTTTGAACAAACGACTGAGAAAACACTTTTATGACCAAGACACCGCCTTAAAAAGCTAATGAGTTTTCACTTAAGTTTCATTATGAATATGGGCAAACAACACTGTCTGTAAACACGATGAAATAGTTCTATGCAGGATGCAATAATCTACTTCAGCATATTTACTGATATTCAGGTCTGGTAAACTAATTATGTACATTTCTGGACAAGATAAAGGTTGTTGTCACATAGCCAAGTCAAATCTTTTGTAAGGAGATTGTGAATTTAAAAAATTTATTTACCCTTTTTGAAAAATTCAAATTACCCTTTCGACTGCAACGTAAACTGCATATTAGGGCCATTTATACAAGAAAATTAAGCCGCGGATCACACAAGCTGCAAACTTATTATTTACGCCATTTAAGAAAACAGTTCATGATAAATGGTTCTGAGGAATTTTGATTATGTATCTATGTGAAAATCTAGTGTAGTTATAGTGTGTGTCAAAACCTGGCAAACGAAAGAAATGCTAATAAATAATATCGAGCAAGTTTGAACCTAAAACACCGTATTCACCTAGAACTTTTAGGAATTTTTTTGTATTTGATATATCGAGCTTAAGTTTGCTTGTTTGTTTACCTTGAGTTGTTTGAAAACTGAAACAAACAATTATCTTCAGCGGCGAAAAAAATGTGATTTAAATTTGAAGTCCGTCATTGTATGTTCTCAGTGCTAACGATAACGACGTAATAGAGAGTTCTAATACTGTTGATGATGTTTTTTTTTCTTTTTTTCTCCAAGAGCGCGGAGCATTCGACGATGACGTAAACAGTTATTAATAAAGTATTTTGACCGCCCCGGAATTCAGTGACCGATCACGAGAACCCGCCGCCCAGTTCAGTTTTATTTCATATAAACGACAGAGAAATGTTACACCAGAATTTTTTTAAGAATCGTTACCCTAGAGCGTGTTCCACTCAAGACAGCATTTTAAGCTCACAGTGCAAAACGATGTTGTTTGGTAAAAGAATTATTAGCCAGTGTTTTCGGCTGTGGCAGCACCATTAAGGGAATTTTGATATCTCTTGTTTGCTTCCTTCACAACAGTTGAAAATGATAAACAACTTCTTTCAGAAACAGCGTAGTTAAAACAATATAATACAGTCGATCACAATAAAAGCCATCCTTTTAAAAACACCAACAAAAACCGTGAACCTCCAACAAACTACAAAAATTTTGGTGCTGAATTTCCACAATTTTTTTTTTATTCCGTACAATTTGGCCTCAG
Organism: Platygyra sinensis; assembly: GCA_019787425.1. Taxonomy (NCBI): domain Eukaryota; kingdom Metazoa; phylum Cnidaria; class Anthozoa; order Scleractinia; family Merulinidae; genus Platygyra; species Platygyra sinensis. The sequence goes on from JAHPZR010026577.1 coordinate 37,496, forward strand.
CTTTTTCACGTATTTTTCGCAAACATGTTTTCGAACAGACGAGTAGACACTTTAATGATCAAGTGACCGTCAAACTTAAAAGTTAATTAGTGTTCACTTGAGATTCATTATGTATATTGTTGAACAGCATAAACTGTTAATATTTTGTCTGCATGTTAACAGGTTGTCAGGTCACATTCCCGATTGTGAGTAAGGTCGCGTAAACTGCAGATTATGTAAACTGTTCAATCATTAAAAGTAAAATGTTCAAAGTTGTTGTTTACAGAGTTCAATGCGTGCATCTACACCTACCTAGTTCACAAGTATTCCACTTAAACCAAGAGATTATCAAAGTAAGAGACTAAAAAGAGTGAATCCCCTATATAGGTCCTCTAACTAAGGTAATCCCTCTTAAGGACGTTCGCGCTAACTGTTTCTGCGCATCTTTACTGCGCGCGCAAATTCACACGCCACGTCATGCATGAGCGCGCGCGCTAAGTCATAAAATAAACAAATGATAGGGCAGATGACCATTGCTAGAGCTTTGCCTGGATTTAACGATCTTAGACGTTCGGTGACCCCAATTTTTCTTTCGATGGATCATTTTCTCTACTGATTTTCTACGTTTAGGGAAGAAATGAAAAAAATCTATCGACTAGAAGTCTGAATTTTTGGCAAAATGCACCATCGAATTCCGTTCTTATTAGCTCTTCGTGCATCTGTGCGGCGGTTTCAAATGCCTCTGAAAGGGTTAAATTTTGTTAAAACGTTACTAACATTGGGATTTATTTACGCAACAGATCCACTTCTACAAAATATGACTACGATCGTTTGCTTCCGTTGACTCACAAACAGATGGTCAAAAGTGCAGGCAGACGCTCGCTGACCAAGTAGCAAAAAAGTAGTTCAACCAGCAACGGCAACAACGTCAATTAAAAAACGACTTAGCATTCAACCTACAAATTACGCGAGAATTTAGATTCATTCAGTTTGTCTATGCTGTCAGAAATATCCCAAACAGAATATGTAAGACAGGGTCAAATTTGGTAAAACAAATTTTAAAAATTGGCCTCGTTTCGTGCACGTTTCCTCGAATATGCAGAACGTGGCTATTCACGTTGTTGCCTTGCGACCGTTTCTAAACAACGGCAAAGAAATGAACAAAGAATTATAGCGCACGCTTACATAGCCATTGCACTCTTTGCCGTTGCCGTAAAACTCTACTTAATTAAACTACTGAAAACCGAATAAACGGCTAAACGGCACAAAACAAACGAAAGCCCGGCCGAACAAAAAGACGGCTGAGAGGGCAGAGCATATCTCGTCTCCTGTAGTTTCGATAAGATAAGATAAGATAAGAACTTTATTTGCGTGTCGAAATCTCTAGCGTACGACGTGCGCTAATTGGGGACACCTAACTAACCTAGAGCTAAAATTACTTCAAAACTACGAGATATGAAATTTATATGTATGTATGTATGTATGTATGTATGTATGTATGTATGTATGTATGTATGTATGTATGTATGTATGTATGTATGTATGTATGTATGT
>JAHPZR010026578.1:0-15082 GCA_019787425.1 Platygyra sinensis
GTTTATCATTTTCAACTGTTGTGAAGGAAGCAAACAAGAGATATCAAAATTCCCTTAATGGTGCTGCCACAGCCGAAAACACTGGCTAATAATTCTTTTACCAAACAACATCGTTTTGCACTGTGAGCTTGAAATGCTGTCTTGAGTGGAACACGCTCTAGGGTAACGATTCTTAAAAAAATTCTGGTGTAACATTTCTCTGTCGTTTATATGAAATAAAGCTGAACTGGGCGGCGGGTTCTCGTGATCGGTCACTGAATTCCGGGGCGGTCAAAATACTTTATTAATAACTGTTTACGTCATCGTCGAATGCTACGCGCTCTTGGAGAAAAAAAGAAAAAAAAAACATCATCAACAGTATTAGAACTCTCTATTACGTCGCTATCGTTAGCACTGAGAACATACAATGACGGACTTCAAATTTAAATCACATTTTTTTCGCCGCTGAAGATAATTGTTTGTTTCAGTTTTCAAACAACTCAAGGTAAACAAACAAGCAAACTTAAGCTCGATATATCAAATACAAAAAAATTCCTAAAAGTTCTAGGTGAATACGGTGTTTTAGGTTCAAACTTGCTCGATATTATTTATTAGCATTTCTTTCGTTTGCCAGGTTTTGACACACACTATAACTACACTAGATTTTCACATACATACATATAATCAAAATTCCTCAGAGCCATTTATGATGAACTGTTTTCTTAATTGGCGTAAATAATAAGTTTGCAGCTTGTGTGATCCGCGGCTTACTTTTCTTGTATAAATGGCCCTAATATGCAGTTTACGTTGCAGTCGAAAGGGTAATTTGAATTTTTCAAAAAGGGTAAATAAATTTTTTTAATTCACAATCTCCTTACAAAAGATTTGACTTGGCTATGTGACAACAACCTTTATCTTGTCCAGAAATGTACATAATTAGTTTACCAGACCTGAATATCAGTAAATATGCTGAAGTAGATTATTGCATCCTGCATAGAACTATTTCATCGTGTTTACTGACTGTGTTGTTTGCCCATATTCATAATGAAACTTAAGTGAAAACTCATTAGCTTTTTAAGGCGGTGTCTTGGTCATAAAAGTGTTTTCTCAGTCGTTTGTTCAAAAACATGTTTGCAAAATATACTTGCAAGGGCTGAGGCCAAAACGTACGGAATTAAAAAAAATATATTGAAATTCAGTATCGAAATGATTGCAGTTTGTTGGAGGTTGTGGTCCCTTTTAAGTGTTGCTAAAAGGATGGCTTTTATTGCGATTGATTAATATTGTTTCAGTTACCCTCTTACGGAAAGAAGTTGATTGCAGTTTTTCAACCGGTGGAAGGCTGTTTCAAACTGAAGATATGATACCCAATTACAAAACACTGGATCATTCTTTTACCAAACAAACATCGTTTTCCACGGTGAGCTTGGAACACTGTCCAGAATGAAGCACGCTCTAGGGTATCTTACTCAAGATTACGTAACGTAACAATTTTAACATATTTGAATTATCTGAAATAAAACTGGACTAAACGGCAGGTTCTCGTGATCGGTAACTGAATTCCGGGGCGGTGAAAATACTTTTAATAGAACAATAGAGTTTATGTTCGCGGGCATAAATATGACAGTCTGAACAATCACGAGAGCATTTATGGCGTTGAAAATGTACAATAGCTGGCTAGAAATTACGAAATCGGGCTTGCCATTCGAGTTTTCAAAAATTATAGACATGAAAGAAAAGTTCGACAAAACTTATTTGTAAGTGTTGAAATGATTATTACAATTGCTAAACTGACAGTTTGGCATAATTGATTGAACAGAGTGCGTTTGGCTTGAAGTCGCAAAACTTACGTGAATTCCCCACCGGCCATGGAGCAACTTCACGCGGTATTTACATCAGAAGCTTCTTTTGAAAGAAACGGACGACTATGAATGTCTGCGCAACTACGTTTATTTGAGGCTGATCTATCCTTTATATAGGATATCAAGCTTTGTTCGTTTTTATGCTTTGTAATTGCGCAAATTTGTTTTGTATCAACCCGGCTTGGTGAAGTCTTGTTATAGTGGACGCCCTTAATGTGCAGTGTAAACCTGGGAAAGTCCAGCCTTTTTGGAAATCTTGGGCATAAGTTGGGCGATGGAATTCTTTCCCAAGGGCTCGGTCTTGTACTAACACTCCGCCGCCTTGGAGAATTTTGTCAACGGAGTCTGAAACAGGCTTCACAATCAGGGTGAAGTTGGTTGGGCATCAATTTCAGAGTTCTTTCTGAGTTCGCGCCAACCTTCCCTCCTCTCCGGCTCAAATAATAACAAAGGTTGAACCACACAAATTCTTGGAGCTTGTCAGGACAGTCATTTGAAAAATAGGATCGATTTCAATTTTTCCATATCTCCAGCTTCAATAGGATTCTTGTGTTGTAGTTTCGGGTTCCAAGGCTTGTAATATGATTTACAAACAACTTCAAACATCTTATTCGATTTGTGTAAACTCGACATCTTTCAGGATGATTATCTACGTACCTTGACCGAAATAGGTTGTCTCGTGATTGCACGGAGATGTGTTAGGACTGTAAGACTAGTAAAGACTTTGAATTGAGACTTATTTTTAACATACGGTGGCAAGACTATAAAGATGTTTCATACAATTAACTGAGGAAATCAAAAAGCTTCTTTTGAAGGTGGATAGACTGGGGGTAGACGTAATTGATGATGGCGAGGCATTCCATATTTTTGGTCCTCGAAAAGGTCTAGTGAAAAAATAATAGCAGCTCGTATACCAGTCAAGGCACTTGGCGTGAGATCTGTTTTCTTGTTTTTTTTTTTCACCTCTGCAAAAAATTTTCGCAGAATTCCATTTAGTTCAGCCGGGCTCACAGTGTGAAGATAACAGCCTATTTTTCGCTTCTCTAGCCACTGAGTAAACTTCTTCAAACCCCAAGAGGTTTGTTTTTTTTTGGTGTTGATATAATTCAGTAATGGCACGGAATCAGCCTGTATCGTTTGTAGATATTCTTCCTCCAGCTGAGAGGACTGAAAAGTTAGATTTTCTTCGTTGTATACAGTGTTTTCAGCCATGATTTGGGCATGAATATGGCGCCATCATTTCTTTCACCGACGCTGCAAGAAAACGGAGCGAACATTCTAATGGCTTCTGGATTTTGATTGGCTGCTTATTTAGTACGACTGTTTGATTCTCACTTTTCATTGGTTTATTCCAGCGGGCTAAAATACATTTTAGCCCGCCAAATGCTCCATTCTAGCCCGCAAAATGCGCCACAATGCCCGACAAAGTGATAATAATATATGTTTTACTTCGTCGAATGCTCAGTACGCGCTCTTGGGAACAAAAAATTAAGAAGTAAAATATCATTAAACAGTATTAGGACTCTCTCTTACGTTGTTATCGTTAGCGCTGACAACAGACAATAAATGACCTCAAATTTAAATCGCAATTTTTCACCGTTGAAGATTCTTGTTTGTTTTAATTTTCAAACAACCCAAGGAAAAGGTAATTTAAAACGGTTTTAGGTCAATATACGGTCTTTTAGCTCTTCACTTGCTCGATATCATTTATTAGCATTTCTATCGTTTCCCCGATTTTTAACTAATACTATCATACTATCTCATCATTATTTTCATAAACATACATAATTCACATTCCCAAGTGCCGTTATCACGAAACGTGTTCCCAGATGGCGTTAACAAAAAGTTCATCTTTTTGCCGACGTGAAGGCGCGTACAGCCGAGTGTCATAAGACAGTAATCTCCGATTAATCCTTTGTGAACTATCGCCTTTCTTATTACCTGAGATCAAACTGTAAATTTAGGGTGCTTCAAATGAATTTCAACTGAACTTTAATTTTATTTTACTTTCTTATGCAGAATTATAAGAATTTCTTGTCCCTGCAACTACTTCCAGAATTACTCGAGGAGGGTGCAAGAGTTTTTTAATGTGCAGATTACGTTGCAGTCGAACAAGTAATTCAAATTTTTCAAAGAGTGTGAAATGGCATCACTTCATTCATAATTTCTTTGAAAAAGAACTGACTTGGTTTTGTGACAACAACCTTTACCTTGCTTGAAGAATTAACATAATCAGTTCATTATCAGTAAATATGTTGAAGTAGAATAGGTTGTCGCTTCCTACTATTTCATCGTGTTTACAGACTTGTTGTTCACCAATATACATAATGAAGCTTAAGTGAAAACTAAATTAGCTTCTGTGTCAGCCGGTCACTTGGTCATTAAGGTGTCTACTCAGTCGTCTGTAGGAAAAATAATTGCAAAGGCTGAGGCCAAAATGCACGGAATTCAAAAAATGTGGAAATTAAGCACCATGAAGATTGCAGTTTGCTGAGAGTTTTCCATTTTTGTTGTTGTCAAAAAGGTAGCTTTTACTGATCGACTAATATTGTTTCAATTACCCTGTTTCTAAAAGAAGTTGTTTACTATTTTCAATTAGTGACAAAAACACAACTCTGATGGCAAAAATACAATCATTATTTTACCGAACAAACGGCGTTTACCACTGTGAGCTTGAAACTAACACGTTCTAAAAGCAAACGGGATATTCTAAAATGCCAATTTTTTGGCAATAATCAGCCACTTTAATGAAGTTCTTACCAAAGGTGGTTAAAAGCAAATTAAGGCTGGTAAGATTTCTAAAGAACAAGTTAAATGTTGCCAAAAAGTCACTTCATGTGGTAAAATTTATCTCAAAGAGCATGATTTCTTCCAAAGGTAACGCATGTGAAATGCAAAGCCTGCAGGGAACATGGAAATTTCCATGTAACTCGCAAGCAATTTACCTCACAAGCAAACATTTGGCAAGGTACATGGCAATTTCCATGTACCTTGCAACGAAATATATGGCAAGGTACATGGAAATTTCCATGTACCTTGAGATGAAATATATGGCAAGGTACATGGAAATTTCCATGTACCTTGCAATGAAACATGTGGCAGGGTACATGGAAATTTCCATGTACCTTGCAATGAAACATGTGGCAGGGTACATGGAAATTTCCATGTACCTTGAGATGAAACATATGGCAAGGTACATGGAAATTTCCATGTTCCTTGCGATAAAACATACGGCAAGGTACATGGAAATTTCCATGTATCTTGCAACGAAACATATGGCAAGGTACATGAAAATTTCCATGTACCCCGCGATGAAATATATGGCAAGGTACCTGGACATTTCCATGTACCTTGCAACGAAATATATGGCAAGGCACATGGAAATTTCCATGTGCCTTGAGATGAAACATATGGCAAGGTACATGGAAATTTCCATCAGTGTTCCTTGCGATAAAACATACTGAAAGGTACATGGAAATTTCCTTGCAACGAAACATGTGGAAAGGTAAATGGAAATTTCCATGTACCTTGAGATGAAACATATGGCAAGGTACATGGAGATTTCCATGTTCATTTCCAAGTACCCTTTTATTGTTGTCTACTTTACGACAAAGTGTATGCAGCTGACAGTGGCAAATGTCAAATCTGTCAAATCTTGCTACAAAGAAGCTATGTATTTATAGCGTAAGTCAGTTATTCGAGAGTTCTTCGCTAAATTTAGTGAGTGAGACGAGGCAGATATTTCGAAAACACATGATATGATTTCATACAAATTTTATTTTGAGATACACATAACCTTATCAGGATCTCAACAAGACAGCTCTCTTTGGAAGATTCTTGGGCCTAGAAATTAAAGAAACAACATATGTCAATAAATTGCAAAAAAAAAAATGTTATGAAATCTTTTAATTAACGTTTGGAGGACTTTATTTAATCTCTTGCTTAATTCGTGTTCACTGCGCTTACCTTCGGCTGCTTGTATGGGTTTAGTCTCTTGTCTGGCTCGTGTTCACTGAGTTTATCTAAGTTCGGCTGCATGTTTTCTTTGTTTACTAGTTCATGTTCACTGCGGTGAAATTAACTGTCAGACAAGCTGCTTTCATTTCGGCTGTGCTGTTTAACGGTCGGTCATCTTATGAGCTTATTATACTTTTGAGAATCGAAGTGCTGTCCCGACTAAATATTGAACAAACATGTTCTCGCGATGAAAGCAGACATGAGCTGGTAGCCTGATAAGCCGTAACGACACTGAACAGGACAGGATACTGCGGTACATTATTGGTTGTGGAACTGCCAGCAAGTGGGGTTGTATATCAAAACTAGGAGAGAAGACAATCGGCGAACATGCTACAGTTCATCAATCTATACAGGTAAAAGAAATAGATTAATTTTGCTTTGCTAAGAGTTAAATGAACTGCAATGACTCGAATTAAAATAGTCAAAGAATGAGCCCATGACCACCGGATGTCCGCAAAAGTATATTTTGTAGGTCGGTACTCGGGCCGGTCATTATTATCCAAAAGTGCGCCATTTTTGTAATTTTCGCTAACTGAAAACCTACATGTGGCATTGTAAACCTAATAAATCTAAAAATATATATGTGTAAGCGAATATTAAGTTTTGGGTCCGATTACATGTAAATATATGAAGGAGATGGCGCATTGTGCGCGATTCCGTAAACGGTTTACAAATACTTTAATTAATACTCATTCCTTAAATGCTGAAATTCATACATGCAGCCGAAGATAAACACAGTGAACATGAACTAGTAAACAAAGAAAACATGCAGCCGAACTTAGATAAACTCAGTGAACACGAGCCAGACAAGAGACTAAACCCATACAAGCAGCCGAAGGTAAGCGCAGTGAACACGAATTAAGCAAGAGATTAAATAAAGTCCTCCAAACGTTAATTAAAAGATTTCATAACATTTTTTTTTTTGCAATTTATTGACATATGTTGTTTCTTTAATTTCTAGGCCCAAGAATCTTCCAAAGAGAGCTGTCTTGTTGAGATCCTGATAAGGTTATGTGTATCTCAAAATAAAATTTGTATGAAATCATATCATGTGTTTTCGAAATATCTGCCTCGTCTCACTCACTAAATTTAGCGAAGAACTCTCGAATAACTGACTTACGCTATAAATACATAGCTTCTTTGTAGCAAGATTTGACAGATTTGACATTTGCCACTGTCAGCTGCATACACTTTGTCGTAAAGTAGACAACAATAAAAGGGTACTTGGAAATGAACATGGAAATCTCCATGTACCTTGCCATATGTTTCATCTCAAGGTACATGGAAATTTCCATTTACCTTTCCACATGTTTCGTTGCAAGGAAATTTCCATGTACCTTTCAGTATGTTTTATCGCAAGGAACACTGATGGAAATTTCCATGTACCTTGCCATATGTTTCATCTCAAGGCACATGGAAATTTCCATGTGCCTTGCCATATATTTCGTTGCAAGGTACATGGAAATGTCCAGGTACCTTGCCATATATTTCATCGCGGGGTACATGGAAATTTTCATGTACCTTGCCATATGTTTCGTTGCAAGATACATGGAAATTTCCATGTACCTTGCCGTATGTTTTATCGCAAGGAACATGGAAATTTCCATGTACCTTGCCATATGTTTCATCTCAAGGTACATGGAAATTTCCATGTACCCTGCCACATGTTTCATTGCAAGGTACATGGAAATTTCCATGTACCCTGCCACATGTTTCATTGCAAGGTACATGGAAATTTCCATGTACCTTGCCATATATTTCATCTCAAGGTACATGGAAATTTCCATGTACCTTGCCATATATTTCGTTGCAAGGTACATGGAAATTGCCATGTACCTTGCCAAATGTTTGCTTGTGAGGTAAATTGCTTGCGAGTTACATGGAAATTTCCATGTTCCCTGCAGGCTTTGCATTTCACATGCGTTACCTTTGGAAGAAATCATGCTCTTTGAGATAAATTTTACCACATGAAGTGACTTTTTGGCAACATTTAACTTGTTCTTTAGAAATCTTACCAGCCTTAATTTGCTTTTAACCACCTTTGGTAAGAACTTCATTAAAGTGGCTGATTATTGCCAAAAAATTGGCATTTTAGAATATCCCGTTTGCTTTTAGAACGTGTTAGTTTCAAGCTCACAGTGGTAAACGCCGTTTGTTCGGTAAAATAATGATTGTATTTTTGCCATCAGAGTTGTGTTTTTGTCACTAATTGAAAATAGTAAACAACTTCTTTTAGAAACAGGGTAATTGAAACAATATTAGTCGATCAGTAAAAGCTACCTTTTTGACAACAACAAAAATGGAAAACTCTCAGCAAACTGCAATCTTCATGGTGCTTAATTTCCACATTTTTTGAATTCCGTGCATTTTGGCCTCAGCCTTTGCAATTATTTTTCCTACAGACGACTGAGTAGACACCTTAATGACCAAGTGACCGGCTGACACAGAAGCTAATTTAGTTTTCACTTAAGCTTCATTATGTATATTGGTGAACAACAAGTCTGTAAACACGATGAAATAGTAGGAAGCGACAACCTATTCTACTTCAACATATTTACTGATAATGAACTGATTATGTTAATTCTTCAAGCAAGGTAAAGGTTGTTGTCACAAAACCAAGTCAGTTCTTTTTCAAAGAAATTATGAATGAAGTGATGCCATTTCACACTCTTTGAAAAATTTGAATTACTTGTTCGACTGCAACGTAATCTGCACATTAAAAAACTCTTGCACCCTCCTCGAGTAATTCTGGAAGTAGTTGCAGGGACAAGAAATTCTTATAATTCTGCATAAGAAAGTAAAATAAAATTAAAGTTCAGTTGAAATTCATTTGAAGCACCCTAAATTTACAGTTTGATCTCAGGTAATAAGAAAGGCGATAGTTCACAAAGGATTAATCGGAGATTACTGTCTTATGACACTCGGCTGTACGCGCCTTCACGTCGGCAAAAAGATGAACTTTTTGTTAACGCCATCTGGGAACACGTTTCGTGATAACGGCACTTGGGAATGTGAATTATGTATGTTTATGAAAATAATGATGAGATAGTATGATAGTATTAGTTAAAAATCGGGGAAACGATAGAAATGCTAATAAATGATATCGAGCAAGTGAAGAGCTAAAAGACCGTATATTGACCTAAAACCGTTTTAAATTACCTTTTCCTTGGGTTGTTTGAAAATTAAAACAAACAAGAATCTTCAACGGTGAAAAATTGCGATTTAAATTTGAGGTCATTTATTGTCTGTTGTCAGCGCTAACGATAACAACGTAAGAGAGAGTCCTAATACTGTTTAATGATATTTTACTTCTTAATTTTTTGTTCCCAAGAGCGCGTACTGAGCATTCGACGAAGTAAAACATATATTATTATCACTTTGTCGGGCATTGTGGCGCATTTTGCGGGCTAGAATGGAGCATTTGGCGGGCTAAAATGTATTTTAGCCCGCTGGAATAAACCAATGAAAAGTGAGAATCAAACAGTCGTACTAAATAAGCAGCCAATCAAAATCCAGAAGCCATTAGAATGTTCGCTCCGTTTTCTTGCAGCGTCGGTGAAAGAAATGATGGCGCCATATTCATGCCCAAATCATGGCTGAAAACACTGTATACAACGAAGAAAATCTAACTTTTCAGTCCTCTCAGCTGGAGGAAGAATATCTACAAACGATACAGGCTGATTCCGTGCCATTACTGAATTATATCAACACCAAAAAAAAACAAACCTCTTGGGGTTTGAAGAAGTTTACTCAGTGGCTAGAGAAGCGAAAAATAGGCTGTTATCTTCACACTGTGAGCCCGGCTGAACTAAATGGAATTCTGCGAAAATTTTTTGCAGAGGTGAAAAAAAAAAACAAGAAAACAGATCTCACGCCAAGTGCCTTGACTGGTATACGAGCTGCTATTATTTTTTCACTAGACCTTTTCGAGGACCAAAAATATGGAATGCCTCGCCATCATCAATTACGTCTACCCCCAGTCTATCCACCTTCAAAAGAAGCTTTTTGATTTCCTCAGTTAATTGTATGAAACATCTTTATAGTCTTGCCACCGTATGTTAAAAATAAGTCTCAATTCAAAGTCTTTACTAGTCTTACAGTCCTAACACATCTCCGTGCAATCACGAGACAACCTATTTCGGTCAAGGTACGTAGATAATCATCCTGAAAGATGTCGAGTTTACACAAATCGAATAAGATGTTTGAAGTTGTTTGTAAATCATATTACAAGCCTTGGAACCCGAAACTACAACACAAGAATCCTATTGAAGCTGGAGATATGGAAAAATTGAAATCGATCCTATTTTTCAAATGACTGTCCTGACAAGCTCCAAGAATTTGTGTGGTTCAACCTTTGTTATTATTTGAGCCGGAGAGGAGGGAAGGTTGGCGCGAACTCAGAAAGAACTCTGAAATTGATGCCCAACCAACTTCACCCTGATTGTGAAGCCTGTTTCAGACTCCGTTGACAAAATTCTCCAAGGCGGCGGAGTGTTAGTACAAGACCGAGCCCTTGGGAAAGAATTCCATCGCCCAACTTATGCCCAAGATTTCCAAAAAGGCTGGACTTTCCCAGGTTTACACTGCACATTAAGGGCGTCCACTATAACAAGACTTCACCAAGCCGGGTTGATACAAAACAAATTTGCGCAATTACAAAGCATAAAAACGAACAAAGCTTGATATCCTATATAAAGGATAGATCAGCCTCAAATAAACGTAGTTGCGCAGACATTCATAGTCGTCCGTTTCTTTCAAAAGAAGCTTCTGATGTAAATACCGCGTGAAGTTGCTCCATGGCCGGTGGGGAATTCACGTAAGTTTTGCGACTTCAAGCCAAACGCACTCTGTTCAATCAATTATGCCAAACTGTCAGTTTAGCAATTGTAATAATCATTTCAACACTTACAAATAAGTTTTGTCGAACTTTTCTTTCATGTCTATAATTTTTGAAAACTCGAATGGCAAGCCCGATTTCGTAATTTCTAGCCAGCTATTGTACATTTTCAACGCCATAAATGCTCTCGTGATTGTTCAGACTGTCATATTTATGCCCGCGAACATAAACTCTATTGTTCTATTAAAAGTATTTTCACCGCCCCGGAATTCAGTTACCGATCACGAGAACCTGCCGTTTAGTCCAGTTTTATTTCAGATAATTCAAATATGTTAAAATTGTTACGTTACGTAATCTTGAGTAAGATACCCTAGAGCGTGCTTCATTCTGGACAGTGTTCCAAGCTCACCGTGGAAAACGATGTTTGTTTGGTAAAAGAATGATCCAGTGTTTTGTAATTGGGTATCATATCTTCAGTTTGAAACAGCCTTCCACCGGTTGAAAAACTGCAATCAACTTCTTTCCGTAAGAGGGTAACTGAAACAATATTAATCAATCGCAATAAAAGCCATCCTTTTAGCAACACTTAAAAGGGACCACAACCTCCAACAAACTGCAATCATTTCGATACTGAATTTCAATATATTTTTTTTAATTCCGTACGTTTTGGCCTCAGCCCTTGCAAGTATATTTTGCAAACATGTTTTTGAACAAACGACTGAGAAAACACTTTTATGACCAAGACACCGCCTTAAAAAGCTAATGAGTTTTCACTTAAGTTTCATTATGAATATGGGCAAACAACACAGTCAGTAAACACGATGAAATAGTTCTATGCAGGATGCAATAATCTACTTCAGCATATTTACTGATATTCAGGTCTGGTAAACTAATTATGTACATTTCTGGACAAGATAAAGGTTGTTGTCACATAGCCAAGTCAAATCTTTTGTAAGGAGATTGTGAATTAAAAAAATTTATTTACCCTTTTTGAAAAATTCAAATTACCCTTTCGACTGCAACGTAAACTGCATATTAGGGCCATTTATACAAGAAAAGTAAGCCGCGGATCACACAAGCTGCAAACTTATTATTTACGCCAATTAAGAAAACAGTTCATCATAAATGGCTCTGAGGAATTTTGATTATATGTATGTATGTGAAAATCTAGTGTAGTTATAGTGTGTGTCAAACCTGGCAAACGAAAGAAATGCTAATAAATAATATCGAGCAAGTTTGAACCTAAAACACCGTATTCACCTAGAACTTTTAGGAATTTTTTTGTATTTGATATATCGAGCTTAAGTTTGCTTGTTTGTTTACCTTGAGTTGTTTGAAAACTGAAACAAACAATTATCTTCAGCGGCGAAAAAAATGTGATTTAAATTTGAAGTCCGTCATTGTATGTTCTCAGTGCTAACGATAGCGACGTAATAGAGAGTTCTAATACTGTTGATGATGTTTTTTTTTTCTTTTTTTCTCCAAGAGCGCGTAGCATTCGACGATGACGTAAACAGTTATTAATAAAGTATTTTGACCGCCCCGGAATTCAGTGACCGATCACGAGAACCCGCCGCCCAGTTCAGCTTTATTTCATATAAACGACAGAGAAATGTTACACCAGAATTTTTTTAAGAATCGTTACCCTAGAGCGTGTTCCACTCAAGACAGCATTTCAAGCTCACAGTGCAAAACGATGTTGTTTGGTAAAAGAATTATTAGCCAGTGTTTTCGGCTGTGGCAGCACCATTAAGGGAATTTTGATATCTCTTGTTTGCTTCCTTCACAACAGTTGAAAATGATAAACAACTTCTTTAAGAAACAGCGTAGTTAAAACAATATAATACAGTCGATCACAATAAAAGCCATCCTTTTAAAAACACCAACAAAACCGTGAACCTCCAACAAATAAACAAATGATAGGGCAGATGACCATTGATAGAGCTTTGCCTGGATTTAACGATCTTAGACGTTCGGTGACCCCAATTTTTCTTTCAATGGATCATTTTCTCTACTGATTTTCTACGTTTAGGGAAGAAATGAAAAAATCTATCGACTAGAAGTCTGAATTTTTGGCAAAATGCACCATCGAATTCCGTTCTTATTAGCTCTTCGTGCATCTGTGCGGCGGTTTCAAATGCCTCTGTAAGGGTTAAATTTTGTTAAAACGTTACTAACATTGGGATTTATTTACGCAACAGATCCACTTCTACAAAATATGACTAAGATCGTTTGCTTCCGTTGACTCACAAACAGATGGTCAAAAGTGCAGGCAGACGCTCGCTGACCAAGTAACAAAAAAGTACTTCAACCAGCAACGGCAACAACGTCAATTAAAAAACGACTTAGCATTCAACCTACAAATTACGCGAGAATTTAGATTCATTCAGTTTGTCTATGCTGTCAGAAATATCCCAAACAGAATATGTAAGACAGGGTCAAATTTGGTAAAACAAATTTTAAAAATTGGCCTCGTTTCGTGCACGTTTCCTCGAATATGCAGAACGTGGCTATTCACGTTGTTGCCTTGCGACCGTTTCTAAACAACGGCAAAGAAATGAACAAAGAATTATAGCGCACGCTTACATAGCCATTGCACTCTTTGCCGTTGCCGTAAAACTCTACTTAATTAAACTACTGAAAACCGAATAAACGGCTAAACGGCACAAAACAAACGAAAGCCCGGCCGAACAAAAAGACGGTTGAGAGGGCAGAGAATATCTCGTCTCCTGTAGTTTCGATAAGATAAGATAAGATAAGAACTTTATTTACGTGTCGAAATCTCTAGCGTACGACGTGCGCTAATCATTGCCAGAAATTTGGGTCAAGATGGCGGTTGCGCGTGCGCACTCAGGCCATAATGGCTGTGAAATCGTATAAGAAAATGTATGGAGAAAAGGAAACTTGTTCAAATATATCGATTGTGAGCTTACGGGTCTCCGGTGCCCGACTCAAAACATGATAAGCACTGTGTAACCTTCTCATCTAGATTAAAAACGGCTAATTTATAGTAGGTTTACTTACTTCCTGAAGTTGCCACTTTTATCCTTCGTTGTACGCTCCATTTCTTCATACATTGTCGTAAAATCTTGCCGAAGTCGTGCGAAGTGCTCGTCGATTAGAGGATAAAACCTTCAATGAAGTAAATTTGCCCGACTCGATATAACTTCTACGATGTAAGATCTCTCTTAAACAGCCATAGAATGGATGATTTCTGTACTGCAAAATACTTCCACAGGCCATTATTTCCCTCAGTTTTCCAGCTAAAGTCCTGTAATGGAGGCCATATTTGTGAACGACCCATTTTGGTTGGACTGGCAAAAGGAAAAGCTTCGCAAACCCAAACTTCACCCAGTCGCCATTTTGTTTGTAAACAAGGTTCCAGGCTTCTAAAAAGTCCTCGATTAGCATACTAGGCTTGGTTTTAATAGAAGTAAAACGCGGGAAAATTATAACACACCGGCCCCCACCGGCCCACAAAGTATATAGCTTCCCAGGTATTCTCAAATGAGCTGTACAATTTCCATTTTACAAGAAATTTGGTTCCCTAAAAGGATGGAGTGCTATCATCTTTCGTTAATGATACGTTTATTCAAAGCTACGGGGCTGAATGCATGTGTTAGTGAGATAAAGTTTTACGCACATCTGCGTCCTGTTTCCTTGCTATCAGCCGCTCGCCCTGGTAGATACCTAAAAAATTTTTTGAAGATGCTTTTTTCTCGCTTTTTTCTTCGTAAAACAGATCCACAGAGCTCAAATTATTTAAAATATCGTAGGGAACACGCTTTCCCCGACTGCGATAGTTTTTGTCCGCCATTTTGAAAATGAGATGCCGCTGACAATTAATCACGGGCGTGAAATGTCCATTATTTCTGGCAATGTGGGGACACCTAACTAACCTAGAGCTAAAATTACTTCAGAACTACGAGATATGAAATTTATATGTATGTATGTATTTGTATTTACATGTTTAAAATGATTGGTTGGTGGAGAAATTCGATTCTGTTTTCCACGCATCACGCGAGTAACATCCTCGGAAAACTGGGTACCATGTCTAAAAATAATTCAAGAAGGATTACCTTAGTTAAAGGACCTGTATGGGGGATCACTCGCTTACCTTGATAATCTCTTGACTTAAACTGAAAGATAAAAATATTTTTAATAATAATAATAATACGGATTATATACGTATGTGGAAATAATGCAGTTGTACCATTAGTGGAAATCCTGGAAACGATAGAAATGCGAATAAATAATCTTTGTATCGAGATAGTGAGGAGCTGAATAACCAATTTCAGAAGAGGGGAGATAATGAAAACAAACGTCAATGCATGATTGGGTACTGGTTTGTTACTAGCGATTTTAAAATGCAACAAATTACCGTACA
>JAHPZR010026583.1:0-16055 GCA_019787425.1 Platygyra sinensis
TTAGTTCGTATTGTGTGATCGACCGTCCTTTTCAGAACTACACTCACCCGGACGATCACACAATACGAACTACTGATACTCCTGGGTTCAAACTATTTACTATGTTACAACTAGTAGTAATCAAAGATTAGGAAGTGCGTTCTGCAGGATATGTAGTGTGATAATAGAAAGTGGGTTTTTTGAAGAAAAGGAAATGGAAACTTATGGTTGACTGCGGCTTTATTCTTTTATCGGGAGTTGTATAGCCTGCGTAGCAAGCGTTTCAGTGGGGTTGGGGAGCAAAGAAAGACCAAGGAACGGTATTTTGCCCGCGCGAAATTGGGGCGAGAGCCAAAATAAGAAAGAGGGGGTGGGGGAGGGGAAGGAAGGAAGCGCTTGCGGACAAACCCCTGGATTTTAATAACGTCTTTATCTTTTTTTTCCTACGGTAAATTGGCTTACAAGTGGGTTTGTTTACGCAACTTTGTCATTCAATTGGCTTACGCGCCGACTGAGAGAAATTGCAGCACAACTTCAACTTTGTACGAAATTTCACACCGAGAAAACACTTTTAGAGAACTTAACTGGTGACTTGAATGCAACTAACGTAAAGTATTTCGAAATAAATCTGTTCTTTAATACATCTTTCTTTGTCTAGCATCTGAGTTTCTCGCTTGTTCGTTCGTTCGTTAGATTTTTTGTAAATAGTTTGTAACGGCGCGTAAGCCAATTGAATGACAAAGTTGCGTAAACAAACCCACTTGTAA
Organism: Platygyra sinensis; assembly: GCA_019787425.1. Taxonomy (NCBI): domain Eukaryota; kingdom Metazoa; phylum Cnidaria; class Anthozoa; order Scleractinia; family Merulinidae; genus Platygyra; species Platygyra sinensis. Next base: position 747 of record JAHPZR010026583.1, read on the forward strand.
GACGTTATTGGCCGGCTCAGGATCGGTCCGTATAGGGAAAAACTGTGACCGAGGTCACTGCTTTTCCCTGTACGGACCGATCCTGAGCCGGCCAATAACATAATAACATAAGCTTATATCCATCTGATCTCAGAAATATTGTCATAATTTCTAGATCCCCACTGGCACTCTGAAAGACATATCTTCTGGACAGAAATGCATTGCAAAATGAAATAAAAAGAAGCAATTTTACCGAAGTTGACCGGAACACGCTTGGCCAAGGTCGCCGACAAAAGTCGGTGTGACCAGGGTCATTCACTCTGCTATTTTGGCGCCAAATAAGATGGTATTACCTCAGACCCCCCATTGACTGAATCATTTCAGTCTTGACTTGTCCACCTCACTGTTGTATTTTTTGCAGTTCGGCGCGCAAAGTAGGCTGTTTCGTTTCATGCCACGCTAAATCACTTCTAATTTCATTCAATCATTTCAAATTACACTGGACCATTCCTTCTTGACTGAACAGCTCGACATCAAGTTAAACTATTTGCTGTTTGCACGAATGATTTGACTTCGTACTGCACTATTTGTGTCTGCATTAAATCAGTTGACACTACACTAAACCATTGGTCGGTGAGTTGAACCATTTCTTGGTGAATTAAATGATTTGCCGATTACTTCAACCGTCCCACCATTAATAAAACCATTTTGAAACAGAACACTTGACCGTTTGTTGTCAGACCTAATCATTCTACGTATCGTGGTCAGATGAATTCTCATTTAAATAAACTGATTCTTATTAGTTTGTTCCATTTTGATATCAGTGACTGAACCATTTTTAAATTGTCTAAATCGTTTACTGTTTCAGTAGACCGTTTAACACAAGAACACCTAACTCTTTGTATTTAGACAGTATCATTTCTCAATCATTTATTCCATTTCGCAAACCATCACTAAACCATTTATGTCATCGCGGACAATGCCACGACATATCCGGGACTTTTCCGCACTTTGCGGCGCTAAATTTTAAAGGCAATTAGGGAAATGTACAGAAAACAATAAAAGAAATCGACCAAAACTCGACAGCACCGCTCGAAAATTCTTTCTTTGCGGGATAACTATTTAGTTTACAATTTCGTATTCATATGGCTTTGGTCAGGAGCCATAATCAGGGACGGAGACCGTAAGTCTTGGGATGCGCGTGGACCCATGATATGGGACAATTTTTCTATTTTTAGAACAAATTGCGCCATCCTGACGTCATATATCCGCGCTGATCCACGCACGTGTCGTGGGCTCTCGCGTGAATGTTGTCACGTTGCGTGATCAAATGGTGAGAGTTGCGAGATTCTCTTGCCGATTTTTCCCAGAGATGGCAGGGAATAAGGCAGAGAAGAACCAGGGCTCTTCTATGCACTTTTATGCTCTGATTTAATGGAAAGGTGTGTTTTTAAGGGTTGATAATTTCTTTAAATTCGCGCTGTGAATGAATAAAATCCGCTCGCCGGCTAGTTATTCCCGTAAACTTTTGTGTTTGTTTTATAGAGAAAAGTTCTGTAAGAAAACTGTTTACTCCGGTATCGAGTTAATTTGTGAGTTTGCTAAACAATGCTTAATCATAAACAAAACCTGTGTTAGATAGCTTCTTATTGTTTCTGCTCGTTTGGCGAGTTTGCAAAAGCTTTGGAAAGGCAAGTCTGACGCGTACGACTCGACTGTAGATCATTTCCATAGTGCAGTGCGTGCACTTTCAAGTCCGAGTCGGTGTTTTCAGATTGTGAACAAATCGTTGTCTTTTGTGCTGAGATTCTACAACGGTTTTCACCAGCGTTCACCAAAAGGCTACTAACATCATGTGTGTTTCTTTCACATAGTGAAACTTTACACTGCGAAAATAAAATAGACCTTGAAGGAGTTCTGACTCGCCCCACCTTTGCTATAAATGATAATTTAATTACCATGGACATTGTTAACAATTAACGTTTATTTGAGTTTCTATTAAAACCGCCACAGTAAAAGTGGCCAAGAAATGCTAATTCACGAGTTGATCACTTTCTTGTACATCATATCACCTTCAGCAAACTTGTGCGACCCCACAGAGAGCTCCCGAGTTCAATTCCGTACAATGTATCGGCATAAAACAATTTTAAACCGTGTTTAACTAAACAGCTTTTAAACATGTTTAAGCTTTGGTGTGAATGGGGCATTAGAGCCTCAGATTCATGTTCAGGCTTGTTTTCACTAGCGCGTAAGCATAAGCAACATACGCAGCCGCAGTGGAGTGCTGGTAACGCCTTTTGTTAGGAAATTGTCCCGCTAACAAAAAGTCGCTTAAATCAACCAATCAGACAAAAGTCTCCCTTGCTTATTCCAGTTGTATTCTTTTTCTTTAGTGAACCTGATTGAAACTTACACCACTTTATTACCTAATTTCTGGTCATAAGTTGTTATCCTTGTAGATTACTCTTGGGGGTTTCTCGGTTTTTTTGTTTCGCTATGTTTTTGTTGATTTTTTGCAAACTTTTTTCGTATTTTTTTTTCCAAAAATAGAGTATAGAGTAGACAGTTTCAAGAAAAACAATGAGTAATGAGGAGGCTCGTGAATTGCTTCTCACTGATTACAGGTGTGGACGAGAGAAACGTAGCTGTAACAAACGAAAGTATAAATTTGAGAAAATTGGCTATCACGGAATGCATAAGAAATTCGTAGCAACTTAAACTAGTAGTAGAGTTTTACAAGTTTTATTAGTTAATCTTAAAACCGGTTTATATTGTGATCATTTTGGCCGCTCCAAATTAAGGTGTTTCAAGAAGTTGACAATAATCCGATGGGTGAAAGACATAAGGTTATGCATGGTTTATTTGGTCATGATTAATTAGCATTCAGTTTTATACAGTATAAATACCGGTGAGTATTTTCGTCAAAGCCATGCATGTAAGGACAGTTTTAAATATCTTCTCCTTTCATCTGAAAAACGAAATTGGAAACTTGTCGTAACTCGAGCCATGCAGGCCGCACAGCCCTTTTTCACGGTTAGCTTTTCTTATTGTTCTGTAATCCGACGTGGATGTGGGGAAACTACAAAATTGTTCTAAATTACGAAACACACGTTAGATGATATTGTGAGGGAATGAGAACTAGTGAGACAATCTCAGATAGTGCAGTGTGTTATGCAGGACTGTCAGTACGTAACTGCTTGTATGTAACTTGTTAGTTCAAGGCCCACAAATAACTTACAATTACTGTTTGTCAAGACAGTTTTAAATTTTACTGTGGTGTTTCACGTCGAATTTCGTCCATTTTAAATTCATTATTACGTTGAACTAGCAAACGTGATAATTTAATTTTTTAACGCCAACATTTGTAACTTGATACTTTTGTTTTCCCCGCAAAGTTTGTAATATGATACCTTTGTTTTCTCAAAAACTTACAAACTAAGGAAGATATGCTCGCTTTTTTTCCTGCTGGAGAAAAATGAAATAATGTTATTAACTAATGAAAAAAGGAAGAGGAATGATTTTGTTTCATTCAAGAGGCAAATTTTCATATCATCGTTAATTATCAAATGGTCAGGTCCTGTCTCGGGATAGCACGTTCTTATTAGGTTGCCACCGTCGATGTTAACAATAAACCAGCTCAAAATACACAATGCTATCGATTAATACAACCGAGAAGCGTTTCAACTTGACCAATATTTATATATCCTACATCGGTGAATGAGTCCCCTCAAAGACTGACTAAATTTATTTGCGGTTTTCGTAAGTGCCACGGTGTCTGCAGCAACATTTGAGAAGTTTCTTTTGTCACGACATTACTAATTTTAATGCCGCTAACTCGGAAACTCTTCGGGTGAATACATTTGTGAACTTCTTGTTCTCTTTCATAGGGGAGAAAATAAACAAGCGGCTGAGGAGATCCACTCGTTTCCCTCTTTAAAGCTTAGCAAACACGAAGTAGTTTGAAAACAGCACACGACATATTTGAACCGAGCTAGGAATGATTCCAAAAGATACGCTGTCACAAAAGCGTTCTTTGCACTGAAAGGAAGAACTGATATTACTTGAAAAATAACTGCCATCGCCCCTTAAGACGAGAGTGTGGTATTGCACGCATGAATCTGAACTCGAGAACAGATTGTATCATGCTGACAATGCTAAAGCGCATGCGTCTTACATGTTTTGTTCTACCACAAGGAAAAGCACTTAACGTTCGTGTATAATTGTGTATGAAAGATATCATTTACCTAACATAAAGTTAACACTAATGCTAATCAATCTGTGTATGCACTTCGTTCAAATTGCTTTTTTTCTTAAGAGAATAGTACCACTAGGACAACAAGAGAATATTAGAACCATATATAGTTTTGTGATGTTTTCCAAGAGGGAAGGTAAGTGTAGTATGTGTTTTACGTAGCAATCAAAGGTACTTTAATACCCCCACCTCCTCAAAACAAGGCTAATTAATTAATTGGAATTGATTACTTAAATAAACTTAACATTAAAGCTTACACCTTATTGCCTTATGTCATAGTGCCTTATTGCCATAGTGCCTTATTACCATATCGCTTTAGCGCCGTCAACGCCCAAACCATCCCAATAATGCACTCTGCACTAAAAATGAGTTCACCGTAAGAGTTTTGGCGGGAGAGGATGAAAGTTAAGAGACTTGCCTTTATTTAAGAATGATAAAACGGACAGCACAGTTTTCTGTGTATCCCCTTTCCCTACATGTGGGCTTGGGTAATAATGCAAGGTGCAATGGTTGGAAAGAGCGGCGAACTGTTTTCAGGTAAGCGAGGATGTTTCTCGATTGATTTATTTATAGCTGGGCAAGCATGATTTTTTTTCGGCAGGCTTTCTTGCTTATATATTCAGTAGAATTGTTTTATGAATGAATATGTAAAGAGTGTAATGTTTGTGGAAAAAATGTATCCACAACAAAATTCCCTGTATACCGCAGGAAAATAAAGGTTTTGTTCATAATTAGTGGAGTACTAACTACGTTTTGTCTAAAAAGAGTCACAAATGCTTTCGAGTACAAATGTTTACGAGTATCATTCGAAGTCACAACCAATCCACGAAAATTTTAAAAGAACATATAAACACATAAATAAAAATAATAAGTCATTCAAATTCTTAGTATAGGAAAATCAAACTGTTGTAATATTGTTGAGCCTGTGGGGACCCCCCTACGGCTTGGGGTTCCCTGCAGTTTTATGGGCCGCCCCGCAGATGAGCGGCCGCGGGAATTAACATGGAGAACGTGCTGAATGTTGAACACTTTTGATCGTTGAGTTTGTTTAGTTAATTCATTGAGTAGCCTTAGACCCAGCTTACAACACAAACCATATCTTTCTATATGGCCAGTGGACTTTGTTTGGCTCGCAAGGTATTGTGAAAAGTCTCGGTCGTACTACGCCCTCAAAGTGTTAGCGGTCGCTTTCGCTTAGGGAATGAGTAAATTTAGAGTTTGTATGGGAGTTCAAACGGGATTCTGTGAAGGCCGTCGTAAATAGAGCTGTCCGCTTTCGAGCTTCGACTAAAGTGCAATACAATATTTTGCCTATTTTTTTTTAACAAAAATCAGTCGTCACTGTCTGTCGCACACTTTGTGAAAGTTTCATCGGGTTACACGATATGTATTCGAGAACTAGACGTCTGTATGCAAGCTGGGTTCGGGGTAGCTGGTGGTACAAGTTTTTATTTTTTTATTGTTTTTAGTTTTAAATCAATGTGAGCGAGAGTAATCGTTTTCCTTCCGTTACTGAACGAGGTAGCAGTTAAAAGTGGTATGCCACGATTCCCACAAGAAAAGCTTTATTCTGCAGTCGACTACACTGTTTTCGAGGATCTAGACGTGTCTTGGATAGATTTTGTGATCGCCGGCTCGGAGTTCCAAAAGCTTTTGCTTTTCCCGATCTAGGAACAATCGTGACGCCTCACTCAGTCTCCATCAGCATACATGGCAATACATGGGCCCAGCCAATCTCTGACGTCATTTTCGCTTTCCTTTGGGGCGCAACAACGCACTCAAATCGATCTTTTCCCTGTTGCTTCGTGTTTCAATAACCTGGAACTGATGAGATTTGTGATGGAGTAGCACCCTTGAAGCGTTTCTCATTCGTCCTTTTGATCCAATTGCAAGTAGCCATTTACTGGTTACGTGAGCCTGATCAGTTGGATACAAGTAGGAGCTGAATGAGTAGAAGTGATTCTCCTCCTGAGCGTGTTTTAGTAGGGTATCTTCGTTTGACGAGTTGGCCTAGAAAACATTGAAGAAATTTTGATCAATCTCGATTGATTGGCTATTACAATGTAGGCCGAGAGTGGACTTCGGATTGGTCGAGATTGTCCAGCTAGATGAGGCTGACATAAGGGTGCCAACCGCCTTTCTTGGCCGAACGGAGAGACTCGTAAGATGCTCGCCGCAAACACGCAAGTCACCATCAGTTCGATCAGCGCGCCCAATTAAACAATGACAAACATCGTTTCGCTTTGGGTGCCAATTGGGAAGAAAACCTTTTGTCCAACTGCTTGCCAATTCTAATTCAATTCATTTCAACGTAACAACTAGTGCAAGAGCGCGCAAATATTGACTCGGTAACTATAAGTAACTGAGAGTGAACAGAATTTCAAGTACCGTAACTTGCGTTTGATCAAGGATTGTACTGGAATTTACTGAACAGTCTATTTGTCGCCAGTTCTGAGACAGCGTGTCCAGTTTATCTTTACTTATTTCCATCTGTTTCCATCTGTATTTCTCGCGGCTTCGGCGCTCGCTTCTGGCGGCTGCCGCGCCAAAACTTTATTTCGCGCGCGCCTTTTATACCGCCAGCTACGCAGGCCAAAGAGCTAGTGAGATGCCTCGAAACTTGAACCCTTACTCAGCTCTTGCACAAAAATTAGGAATTACAGCTAAACACAAACTGAGAATTTACAGAAAAATATATTAGAATGGTTGGTTTCGTTATGAAGGTTTTCGAAACTATCTTGGAACTAGGGGAGTAAAACAACTGAGTGAGAGATTTTTCATAACCTATCAAACACCTTACCGTTGAGTAAATTTGACCAACGTTGCTTATCGCTATATACTTCATTGTTTTCAAGCTCTTTAACTTCACTGTGCCCCGTCCGTGGGACTGGATAAGAAACAATCCTGAAAAATAAAGATTCTTCACAGTCAGTACTCGATGGCATCCTCATATAGGCGGCACGAATCTGCCGAATCATTTTGAGATATGATTCTACATTCTGCTCAAACAGAAGTTCTGTTCCGAACTAAGTGGCCCTTTACTTCACAAAGATAAAAGAATTTAATCACTCTTCCCAGCAGACCGCGACACCAACTCCTTCAGAGTAACGTTTTTGCCGTTTCAAACCGATCAAATGGTACATTAAAATGCACCACATGACAACATTTTTTCTGTGTAGCGTCATGACTATTTCGTACTACGTGATGTTAATTCACAACATGTTTATCTTCAAGATAAACCATTGGTAACCCGGGCTCACTGTGTGTGTCACGTAACATAACGTGGGTAAATATAGCAAACATATGAGGCGAGGATTAGGTCTGAAAATTTGCTAGAAAATGGAAATAAAAATCGACGAAACTTACCATGTGGCGAGTTGTTGTTGTCCTTAACTGACGTACACGAAGTTTTGGGGAAAAATAGATGCCATGCCTCACGTATGACAATAAACTTGATTGAAACTTGATTGATTCTATATTATGAAGAAAGGTGAAGAAAACTATTTTTTCCCCAAAACTTCGTGCACGTATTAAGGACAACAACAACTCACCATATGGTAAGTTTCATCGATTTTTATTTTCATTTTCTAGCATATGTTCAGACCTCCCGGGGTTCAGACCTAGACTTCGCCTTATTTGTTTTCTATAAGCTTCTATATTTACCCATGTTTATATGTTACTTCAGTGACACACACAGTGAGCCTGGGTTACCTGTGGATAAACATGTTGTGAATGAACATCACGTAATACGAAAAAGTCCTGCCCTGGTCCTGACGCCACACAAGAAAAATGTCTTTACGTGATGCATTTCAATGTACCAAGTGATTGGTTTGAAACAAACTCGCGGCATCAAAAACGTTACTCACGGTTGTTCAAGTTGTTGGGCCGGGTTGTTCAAAGTCCGATTAAGCTAACCCAGGGTTAGCGAGAATTTTGATTTCAGCTTTATAACTTTTTGGTGAGGTGTTCTGTTTATATTGTTTGCCCTTCAGTTTTGAGCTGTAGTAATCTCAAACTACACCAAACATTAGAGGTGAAAAACATTTGTTAATAAGAAAACGTAATGCTTCAGTTAACATTTAACCCTGGGTTAACGTTAACCGGCTTTCGAACAACCCGGCCCTGAAGGCGGCAAAAAGTTCGCGGGTGTTACGGTCTACTGGGAATAGTAATATCAGTGTTGTGAAATGTTCTCCAAAAGCAAAATTAAACATAGAATTCGAAATCATCGAGCATACGATGGAAACAGGGATGGCGAAGAGGTGAGAGTACTCGCCTTCAAACAATGTGACCCCGGTTCGATTTCGCCCCGGTGCTATGTGGGTTTGAGTTCAAGTTTTTTTTGAATCTCGCTTTCTCGGAGCCTATTTCTCCGGGTACTCCTGTTTTTCTTTCTCCACGAAACTAACATAGCAACAAGGCGCTCAAGTACCAGACCCGAGAGAGCGTCGGAAGTCGAACCCAACGAAGAGACGCTCTTATAAAACCCTTCCCTTTCCTCCCAAGTTAGATCAAGATGGACTTGACGAGGTAGTGATCTAACAGGAAAAAAGTCGGCACGTACCATATAACATTGTCAGAGAACTGTTCCAGGTTCCGGCTACTGTGCCATTTGGGAACATGATCAAGTGAATTCCTTTTCTAGTCATCAAGCGAATTTCAACCCATGTTGAAGCTGGCTTATTCAACCAGGGCTTTTTAACGTTCGGAACTGATCTATTCAATACTGTAACTGCTGTTTGAGTCTTGTTTGTTGGTGCAACCGATGGCTTCATTGTGCTGTTGAAAGGGACTTTCGTCGTCGCAAGCAGCGTACGAAGAACTAAAGTTGTGATGAGAAACTAAAAAAAGAACATCAAGACTATTATTTGGTTCATCCGGCCTTTCAAACTGATGTGTTAGCCTCGTTTCAGTAAGTTATCTGTTGTGGAGTGTCTGGACTGAGAACTTAACTTCAGTTCCTCCCCCACCTCCCTTCCACTGATTTTAAATTTCTTAAGGGAATTGTAATTGTTACCTCGGACATTCGTGATATGAGATCTTGGATGCTTATTGTTTTGGGATTGATAAAAATATCATTTTGCGTACCGTTAAAGGGTCAGCTGCTATTTCGGAAAGGCAATAGAACCTTCGGTTTTCAGGAAAAGGACTCATTGTTTCTTAGGATGATCGAACAGACACAAATTTTATAGCGCAACCTAAATTAATCTACAGACCTTTAAAAGCACTCCAGATTGTCGTTTTATGACAGAACCATCGTTGGGTTCCCTTGAGTCATGTTAAATGTACTCGGGCTTCCTTGGTGGGAATATCAGATATTGCGTTTTGGCGGCTTTCGTTTTTCAGCAAAGAGATAGGAATACTTTGCAGAGAAAGTCATCCACGCCGCTTAAACCAAACTTACATAAGTTGTTTTTTCCCTCGCGATCCTACCCGCCGGATATATAAACTGTGCGGGCCACTTGGTTTTGGCAGATGTTGTCAGTATGTGGTCAGAATTAAGGTGGTACATGAGGCTAACTTAACCCTTTTCTATTCCATTATATTTTTGATGGTATCAAGATTATTCAACAAGAACTGCCCGTGCCCGCACGAAGGGCACATTATTATAAACACCAGGAAATATCTAGAGAAACGAGAACTATGTATTTGAATTCTAGTGAATGTAAGTTCATTTTTATTTGTAGGGGGTAATGCAAATTGCAAATCGTTCCTTGTATTTTATAAGGTAAAGAAAACAACGAATGTTAAAAGCATCCTTGCAACCGGTTGTTTTGAAGTCTAAAACTGATTAGCTAACCATCTTAATTTCAGATATCGTTATTTTTAGACAGAAACGAGTGAACAGTAGTCAGTACAATTACGATTTATGATAGATGTGCTTTTTACCTTGTTTATTCTTCACACAGAATATTAAACTGTAAAACAGACGATTCCTTGAAAATACGTCTAAAACAAATTTTTAACACGAAATATCACCGTTTGGTGGCCAGTATAATTTTGATCTACTGGATATCTACCTCCGGGATATATATATATATCGCAGCCGTTTTTTTTCGGACGATGATTACGTAAGTTATCCTTCCGTGTCAGACTTGCTTGTACTTACCGGCGACGTCATTCGGTTTGAGCTGAAAATTCCAGTCTGTCAGATTGAGCTGATACTTGTTTCCTGACTTCAGACATCAACCGAGCAGTTGCGGAGCTGGCTATAGCAGCAGGATGCTCTGATTTATATACCCTTCCTTCAAGCAAAACAATGCAGGTTTCTAGAACTCTCCCACTGCATCTTCAATCCAGCTTAGAAAGCTTAATTACATATTGTTTTGGTTGTTTGCCGTTTTGCAACTAATATGAAAAGTGAGTATTGCTTGTCAGGCTCTCATAACGATGAGGAACCAGAAAACCCCTAGACTCTGCAGATTGAATTCTCTATAGCTATACACTGACATTTGAATTGCTGCTTACGAAGATGCGGAAAATATTGATGTTTGTATTACATACAACAAGATTCTGCGAACTTGTAAGACCTTGTAAAAGAATTATAGATACCTTACTCCGGCAGGAAGTGGAAGGGAAGAAAAACGAATTTAGTTAAAGGATCCCTGTTGCAACAAGAAGATCTATTCTCGGACCCGGCAAAAACAGCTGATTTACCCAGCTTTCAGAAATTGTAACTCAGTGTTTGAAACAGAATTTCACCGCACAATCTTTGCTTTTGAAAACGCTTGTAAAGTTGAGTCAGTAGAACCATTGGTAAGTAACCATAACGCATTGATGATAAGATATTTTGATCTCATTTTGTCATAGGTCCACGCAAGTAAAAACATGACTTGCAAAGTAGGATCTGTACCCAACCTGATATTTTCCGACGAAAGTGCAAACCGTACTGCGGCGCGAACATTACGAAAAGAACTGCAGATGAAAGTTAACGAAGTTATAGGTTTCAATGTTAACCTATTGAGATGAAAAGTACCGCTTGAAACTGCTATTTTTAGTGCTACAAAGAGGGAGTTTACTCCATCGCGCGGACAAAAAATAAATCTAGCTGCACAGGCTAACAGACTGAGCTATTCGATTTATCGTCTCACCAAGGTTGCCTTTCCTTTTTTTCATTTACGGCCGGGCTTATTTGTTTATGTATAGGAAGTTAATGTTCACAGTAGGGGTTCGTTGTTCTTGTTCATAAAGGCAATATCAAATTATAATATATTCCACCTGTCGAGCTTCCTTCATTCCGTTAACTTTTAAGTTTCCCTCGAGTCGCGTGCGAGTAAACATCAGCTAACTCACACTTAGCCTGCTGCAGTGGAGATTTCACCGTTCTTTTTTTGCTACGATTTTAATTATATATTACAAAGGATCGGAATTTGTGTGCGTTCAACATAGTTCTTAAAACTTGCGGTTAAAATCTTGATCAGGAATCGAGAAATCATGATGAACTTTCCGCATTTATGAAGAACAACTACATACAAAACTACATCAGATTTTTACCTTGCTACTCAGCTCGCACACTCAGCTCGCACACTCAGCTCTTGACAGGCATTCAGTACGCATTACGTTGCTGAGCCAACTCGAATCAAACAAAAGTTGAGTTAACTCAATATTGACTAATATTGCAAGCCCTTGCAATATTAGACTGCTCAATGACGTCATAAAACCTAAACATGTCAAATTGACGGTTAATTCAGTCCGCGCGAATTCTCTGAAGCACGAAGTTTAGTACTAAGGCCAGAAATATTTGGAAACGTTATTTGAAGGAAATTTTAGTTAGAATTCTACTAGAAACTTCGAAATCTCGAGCTCATAATCCAATTATTTAGGCGGGGTTTTACCTGAAATATGCCATTTTTTGTACAACAGTCACAATCCTGATTTTCATCAAAACTCCAGCTAACTATGTATCACTGAAAAGCCAATTGCCTGCAAATTATAGCTAGTGAGACAATCTCAGATAGTGCAAAATACAGTATTGATAGCTCTGACACAGCAGTCCCAGAAGTACAAGCTCTGCTCGGTTCACTTTCGGTTTTTATCTACATTGGTAAACAAATCTTCTAATGTCGGCAAGACCACAACGACAAACCAGTGCAAAAGGGTGCCGGATCTTTGGAGACCTGGATCAGTTAAAATCAAAAGATACTATGCAAAAAACGGTAGACTGATCCCCACGGCGAAGAGAAGAAAAAAATTAAATAAAACAGCAATGAAATTAAAACAAGTAGTCTACTGCTAGGGATTTTCCCTTAGCGGTGTGCATGTGTATTTTAAGGTTGCAGTTTCATTCAAGGTCCAGACATAACGTACCATTACTGTTTGGCACGACAGCTTTTAAATTTTACTCTTGTGCTGTACGATGATTTTCAGTCAATAATACGTTGAACAAACGTGACAATTAAGTTCTTCGCGGGATGTTACTAAAAGTGGTAATGAGGAACTGGGAACGGGAGTCTGGGAACTAGTATACAGCGGTAACCCGCTTGAGAATTCAAAATGGCAGACAAAAGAAAAAATCAAAGGGCTCTTAGAGCCAGCTCATTCATGTAATGACTAATGTGCATTCTGCTGTTTGGTTATGAAATATTGGTACAGTTGAGCCCGTTTGAAACAGCAGGAATGAAGATATCATTATTCTTGGGAAATTATATCCATTCCTTATTGGGATGGAAATCAGACAGTCCCCTTTGTTGCGGGGATAGGCATTATCTGGGATCACATTTTGTTGATCCATTCCCACGAACACCAAAACCGCACAAATCACCTCAGAACTAATTGCTGTTTACGTTAAGTTAGGGAAGATTAAAAGTCAGCCTTTGGCACTAGGAGCTCTAGGTAAACAATGTGAGCTATGATTGGTCGATGGTTACCTTTAATTTGGAAACCATTGATCAATCATAGTTCACATTTTGTATCTGAACCATCCCAGTAATGGTAAAGGTCTGCATATGAGCCAAGGGGCCTAACAGGTCAGAGCTTATCCCAGTTTCTGTAGCATGAAGCAAGTAGGAAATCTCCCCTGGATGAGATGCTAGACCATTGCAGTTACCCCAAGCGCCAAGTTCACCAGTGACAATTTATATACACCTGGGTGGAGGGAGGCACTGTGAGAGGAAAGTGTATTTCTCAAGAACACAACACAGTGTCCCTGGTCAGGGCTCGCACCCAGACTGCTTAATCCAGAGACAAGCACTCTAACCATGAGGCCACTGTGCCTTCCACCATCCCAGTAATGTTAGTGCAGAAACGCTGGCAGTCAGTCTCCCCAAAGTTCTGTCAAGGGCAATAGGTTGCTTAAGAGTAACAAAATATGAGGATGTCTAAAAATCTAATTTATGATGTTCGTGGTGAAATATTAAAGATATCTAGTTAAATGACTTTTATGCTGTTAAATAATAATATGTAGATTTAGCCAGCCTAAAAGCGTAGTTCCTGGGCCGGGCTGAGAAAATTGAATATGCGAAAATGAGTTAATTATTGACAAAACCAAACACAACAGAATTTCCATTCTTGTACTATAACGGCTAACATTTGAGAAAACACGAAAAATAAAAGCGAAGAACTCACTTATTTCTTCGCCGCGTGAAGAAATATTACGGCGTTGCGAAAGAAAAATGAAAGTTGTAAATCGCGCAATCGAGAGATCAGCAGAAATCAAGCCTGAAAAACGAGAAATTAATAAATAGGAACGCTTCTTTTAATTATTATTTCTTCTAGTGCACCCTAAACGATACTTTGACAGATAAAAACGGTGATGTTTCGTCGTCAACACTGTAAGTGAGACCAGAATCCTTGATTTGTACCCGAGACGATGAAAATTTGTCAACCTTTGCATATAAGAGTTCCCACCCCCCCGGGTTTTGAACATCAGGCGTTTAAGGCTGTTTCATGGTCGCTTGCACTGTGTCAAGTTAGTTATTCTTTGAATTCTGACCTAAGTACTCAATATCTTATCGCAGAAATGCTCTACATTGAATAAATTCTCCCACGAACGCTTTTATAAAATGAAGCTACCTGTAATTATAGAAGTCTCTTAGCTCATTTGCCGAAAGTGCCGCTCATACAGGTTTAACCATACTCGATTGCTGAAAACGAAAAAGAAGACACTGATCATGAAAGTCACAAAATTGACGAGCTGTATGAATTTTCGAATGACTCAAGTCGTGATTAATTGTTTCTAAAGGTCAACTGAGGAGGATTCGAACGATGTGTCCCGCTATTTATTTATACGACTAGTAGTTTCCAAGCCGGGGAAAGTGAAGTTTATGTCGAAGATGTTTTTATGTCATTTAGGAAGTATTGTAGAGGGATAGTGTACATGAGCTACTAGATTAGAGTGTTTTGCCAAAGGCTACTGCTTAAAAACTCTTCTGTTTCATAAAAACGTACTGAAGGCGACACAATCAACTGTTTACTCACATGCGAAAACCTTTCATCGAGTATTCACTGTTGACCGCGACCGCATCAGGTCATGATTAATTTATGACAATAAGATATTTTGTTTCTGTTTTCAATTGATGTTCACTGGAATGCTCCTCTGTTAAACTGACGAAAATGCTTGTTAGATGGGTGTTACTAAACAGAGTAACGAAGTAACGAGTAACGAAGTAACGAGAAACCGAGTAACGAGTAAAAAATTGAAAGGGTTAAAAATTTCAAAATCGTTTTAAAATGCGTAAAATGGTTTGAAAGAGTAAAAATTAAATTAAAAACCTCAGAAGCATGTTTGCCAAGGCACGGAAAGGCGTTTCGTTTTGTTTTTGATTCATGCAACATCCACCTATATCATTCCATGTTAACCTGATTCCACGCCGTAGAAAGGACCCGATAGTATAAATTTTTTCTTTCGTTCGCCAAAGTTTTCAAAATTATACGCAAAGCTAAGGAGCCCAAGTTTAAAACTCTAAGATTAAGGCCAATGCCCAAGACTACAGTGGCTCGAATTAATCCTGAAATTAATATAATGTTCGTCAGGTCAGGTCGTGGAGATAAATCTATCACCTGACGGTCGCTGAGCTCGAATAACTGAGTTCCGTCTTCAGAGCAGACATCAACTTACGATAATCACGAGTAGAAAGAAG
>JAHPZR010026584.1:0-11298 GCA_019787425.1 Platygyra sinensis
AGTACTCGCCTTCAAACAATGTGACCCCGGTTCGATTTCGCCCCGGTGCTATGTGGGTTTGAGTTCAAGTTTTTTTTGAATCTCGCTTTCTCGGAGCCTATTTCTCCGGGTACTCCTGTTTTTCTTTCTCCACGAAACTAACATAGCAACAAGGCGCTCAAGTACCAGACCCGAGAGAGCGTCGGAAGTCGAACCCAACGAAGAGACGCTCTTATAAAACCCTTCCCTTTCCTCCCAAGTTAGATCAAGATGGACTTGACGAGGTAGTGATCTAACAGGAAAAAAGTCGGCACGTACCATATAACATTGTCAGAGAACTGTTCCAGGTTCCGGCTACTGTGCCATTTGGGAACATGATCAAGTGAATTCCTTTTCTAGTCATCAAGCGAATTTCAACCCATGTTGAAGCTGGCTTATTCAACCAGGGCTTTTTAACGTTCGGAACTGATCTATTCAATACTGTAACTGCTGTTTGAGTCTTGTTTGTTGGTGCAACCGATGGCTTCATTGTGCTGTTGAAAGGGACTTTCGTCGTCGCAAGCAGCGTACGAAGAACTAAAGTTGTGATGAGAAACTAAAAAAAGAACATCAAGACTATTATTTGGTTCATCCGGCCTTTCAAACTGATGTGTTAGCCTCGTTTCAGTAAGTTATCTGTTGTGGAGTGTCTGGACTGAGAACTTAACTTCAGTTCCTCCCCCACCTCCCTTCCACTGATTTTAAATTTCTTAAGGGAATTGTAATTGTTACCTCGGACATTCGTGATATGAGATCTTGGATGCTTATTGTTTTGGGATTGATAAAAATATCATTTTGGGTACCGTTAAAGGGTCAGCTGCTATTTCGGAAAGGCAATAGAACCTTCGGTTTTCAGGAAAAGGACTCATTGTTTCTTAGGATGATCGAACAGACACAAATTTTATAGCGCAACCTAAATTAATCTACAGACCTTTAAAAGCACTCCAGATTGTCGTTTTATGACAGAACCATCGTTGGGTTCCCTTGAGTCATGTTAAATGTACTCGGGCTTCCTTGGTGGGAATATCAGATATTGCGTTTTGGCGGCTTTCGTTTTTCAGCAAAGAGATAGGAATACTTTGCAGAGAAAGTCATCCACGCCGCTTAAACCAAACTTACATAAGTTGTTTTTTCCCTCGCGATCCTACCCGCCGGATATATAAACTGTGCGGGCCACTTGGTTTTGGCAGATGTTGTCAGTATGTGGTCAGAATTAAGGTGGTACATGAGGCTAACTTAACCCTTTTCTATTCCATTATATTTTTGATGGTATCAAGATTATTCAACAAGAACTGCCCGTGCCCGCACGAAGGGCACATTATTATAAACACCAGGAAATATCTAGAGAAACGAGAACTATGTATTTGAATTCTAGTGAATGTAAGTTCATTTTTATTTGTAGGGGGTAATGCAAATTGCAAATCGTTCCTTGTATTTTATAAGGTAAAGAAAACAACGAATGTTAAAAGCATCCTTGCAACCGGTTGTTTTGAAGTCTAAAACTGATTAGCTAACCATCTTAATTTCAGATATCGTTATTTTTAGACAGAAACGAGTGAACAGTAGTCAGTACAATTACGATTTATGATAGATGTGCTTTTTACCTTGTTTATTCTTCACACAGAATATTAAACTGTAAAACAGACGATTCCTTGAAAATACGTCTAAAACAAATTTTTAACACGAAATATCACCGTTTGGTGGCCAGTATAATTTTGATCTACTGGATATCTACCTCCGGGATATATATATATATCGCAGCCGTTTTTTTTCGGACGATGATTACGTAAGTTATCCTTCCGTGTCAGACTTGCTTGTACTTACCGGCGACGTCATTCGGTTTGAGCTGAAAATTCCAGTCTGTCAGATTGAGCTGATACTTGTTTCCTGACTTCAGACATCAACCGAGCAGTTGCGGAGCTGGCTATAGCAGCAGGATGCTCTGATTTATATACCCTTCCTTCAAGCAAAACAATGCAGGTTTCTAGAACTCTCCCACTGCATCTTCAATCCAGCTTAGAAAGCTTAATTACATATTGTTTTGGTTGTTTGCCGTTTTGCAACTAATATGAAAAGTGAGTATTGCTTGTCAGGCTCTCATAACGATGAGGAACCAGAAAACCCCTAGACTCTGCAGATTGAATTCTCTATAGCTATACACTGACATTTGAATTGCTGCTTACGAAGATGCGGAAAATATTGATGTTTGTATTACATACAACAAGATTCTGCGAACTTGTAAGACCTTGTAAAAGAATTATAGATACCTTACTCCGGCAGGAAGTGGAAGGGAAGAAAAACGAATTTAGTTAAAGGATCCCTGTTGCAACAAGAAGATCTATTCTCGGACCCGGCAAAAACAGCTGATTTACCCAGCTTTCAGAAATTGTAACTCAGTGTTTGAAACAGAATTTCACCGCACAATCTTTGCTTTTGAAAACGCTTGTAAAGTTGAGTCAGTAGAACCATTGGTAAGTAACCATAACGCATTGATGATAAGATATTTTGATCTCATTTTGTCATAGGTCCACGCAAGTAAAAACATGACTTGCAAAGTAGGATCTGTACCCAACCTGATATTTTCCGACGAAAGTGCAAACCGTACTGCGGCGCGAACATTACGAAAAGAACTGCAGATGAAAGTTAACGAAGTTATAGGTTTCAATGTTAACCTATTGAGATGAAAAGTACCGCTTGAAACTGCTATTTTTAGTGCTACAAAGAGGGAGTTTACTCCATCGCGCGGACAAAAAATAAATCTAGCTGCACAGGCTAACAGACTGAGCTATTCGATTTATCGTCTCACCAAGGTTGCCTTTCCTTTTTTTCATTTACGGCCGGGCTTATTTGTTTATGTATAGGAAGTTAATGTTCACAGTAGGGGTTCGTTGTTCTTGTTCATAAAGGCAATATCAAATTATAATATATTCCACCTGTCGAGCTTCCTTCATTCCGTTAACTTTTAAGTTTCCCTCGAGTCGCGTGCGAGTAAACATCAGCTAACTCACACTTAGCCTGCTGCAGTGGAGATTTCACCGTTCTTTTTTTGCTACGATTTTAATTATATATTACAAAGGATCGGAA
Source organism: Platygyra sinensis (assembly GCA_019787425.1). NCBI lineage: Eukaryota > Metazoa > Cnidaria > Anthozoa > Scleractinia > Merulinidae > Platygyra > Platygyra sinensis. The sequence continues at coordinate 3,103 of JAHPZR010026584.1, forward strand.
TTTGTGTGCGTTCAACATAGTTCTTAAAACTTGCGGTTAAAATCTTGATCAGGAATCGAGAAATCATGATGAACTTTCCGCATTTATGAAGAACAACTACATACAAAACTACATCAGATTTTTACCTTGCTACTCAGCTCGCACACTCAGCTCGCACACTCAGCTCTTGACAGGCATTCAGTACGCATTACGTTGCTGAGCCAACTCGAATCAAACAAAAGTTGAGTTAACTCAATATTGACTAATATTGCAAGCCCTTGCAATATTAGACTGCTCAATGACGTCATAAAACCTAAACATGTCAAATTGACGGTTAATTCAGTCCGCGCGAATTCTCTGAAGCACGAAGTTTAGTACTAAGGCCAGAAATATTTGGAAACGTTATTTGAAGGAAATTTTAGTTAGAATTCTACTAGAAACTTCGAAATCTCGAGCTCATAATCCAATTATTTAGGCGGGGTTTTACCTGAAATATGCCATTTTTTGTACAACAGTCACAATCCTGATTTTCATCAAAACTCCAGCTAACTATGTATCACTGAAAAGCCAATTGCCTGCAAATTATAGCTAGTGAGACAATCTCAGATAGTGCAAAATACAGTATTGATAGCTCTGACACAGCAGTCCCAGAAGTACAAGCTCTGCTCGGTTCACTTTCGGTTTTTATCTACATTGGTAAACAAATCTTCTAATGTCGGCAAGACCACAACGACAAACCAGTGCAAAAGGGTGCCGGATCTTTGGAGACCTGGATCAGTTAAAATCAAAAGATACTATGCAAAAAACGGTAGACTGATCCCCACGGCGAAGAGAAGAAAAAAATTAAATAAAACAGCAATGAAATTAAAACAAGTAGTCTACTGCTAGGGATTTTCCCTTAGCGGTGTGCATGTGTATTTTAAGGTTGCAGTTTCATTCAAGGTCCAGACATAACGTACCATTACTGTTTGGCACGACAGCTTTTAAATTTTACTCTTGTGCTGTACGATGATTTTCAGTCAATAATACGTTGAACAAACGTGACAATTAAGTTCTTCGCGGGATGTTACTAAAAGTGGTAATGAGGAACTGGGAACGGGAGTCTGGGAACTAGTATACAGCGGTAACCCGCTTGAGAATTCAAAATGGCAGACAAAAGAAAAAATCAAAGGGCTCTTAGAGCCAGCTCATTCATGTAATGACTAATGTGCATTCTGCTGTTTGGTTATGAAATATTGGTACAGTTGAGCCCGTTTGAAACAGCAGGAATGAAGATATCATTATTCTTGGGAAATTATATCCATTCCTTATTGGGATGGAAATCAGACAGTCCCCTTTGTTGCGGGGATAGGCATTATCTGGGATCACATTTTGTTGATCCATTCCCACGAACACCAAAACCGCACAAATCACCTCAGAACTAATTGCTGTTTACGTTAAGTTAGGGAAGATTAAAAGTCAGCCTTTGGCACTAGGAGCTCTAGGTAAACAATGTGAGCTATGATTGGTCGATGGTTACCTTTAATTTGGAAACCATTGATCAATCATAGTTCACATTTTGTATCTGAACCATCCCAGTAATGGTAAAGGTCTGCATATGAGCCAAGGGGCCTAACAGGTCAGAGCTTATCCCAGTTTCTGTAGCATGAAGCAAGTAGGAAATCTCCCCTGGATGAGATGCTAGACCATTGCAGTTACCCCAAGCGCCAAGTTCACCAGTGACAATTTATATACACCTGGGTGGAGGGAGGCACTGTGAGAGGAAAGTGTATTTCTCAAGAACACAACACAGTGTCCCTGGTCAGGGCTCGCACCCAGACTGCTTAATCCAGAGACAAGCACTCTAACCATGAGGCCACTGTGCCTTCCACCATCCCAGTAATGTTAGTGCAGAAACGCTGGCAGTCAGTCTCCCCAAAGTTCTGTCAAGGGCAATAGGTTGCTTAAGAGTAACAAAATATGAGGATGTCTAAAAATCTAATTTATGATGTTCGTGGTGAAATATTAAAGATATCTAGTTAAATGACTTTTATGCTGTTAAATAATAATATGTAGATTTAGCCAGCCTAAAAGCGTAGTTCCTGGGCCGGGCTGAGAAAATTGAATATGCGAAAATGAGTTAATTATTGACAAAACCAAACACAACAGAATTTCCATTCTTGTACTATAACGGCTAACATTTGAGAAAACACGAAAAATAAAAGCGAAGAACTCACTTATTTCTTCGCCGCGTGAAGAAATATTACGGCGTTGCGAAAGAAAAATGAAAGTTGTAAATCGCGCAATCGAGAGATCAGCAGAAATCAAGCCTGAAAAACGAGAAATTAATAAATAGGAACGCTTCTTTTAATTATTATTTCTTCTAGTGCACCCTAAACGATACTTTGACAGATAAAAACGGTGATGTTTCGTCGTCAACACTGTAAGTGAGACCAGAATCCTTGATTTGTACCCGAGACGATGAAAATTTGTCAACCTTTGCATATAAGAGTTCCCACCCCCCCGGGTTTTGAACATCAGGCGTTTAAGGCTGTTTCATGGTCGCTTGCACTGTGTCAAGTTAGTTATTCTTTGAATTCTGACCTAAGTACTCAATATCTTATCGCAGAAATGCTCTACATTGAATAAATTCTCCCACGAACGCTTTTATAAAATGAAGCTACCTGTAATTATAGAAGTCTCTTAGCTCATTTGCCGAAAGTGCCGCTCATACAGGTTTAACCATACTCGATTGCTGAAAACGAAAAAGAAGACACTGATCATGAAAGTCACAAAATTGACGAGCTGTATGAATTTTCGAATGACTCAAGTCGTGATTAATTGTTTCTAAAGGTCAACTGAGGAGGATTCGAACGATGTGTCCCGCTATTTATTTATACGACTAGTAGTTTCCAAGCCGGGGAAAGTGAAGTTTATGTCGAAGATGTTTTTATGTCATTTAGGAAGTATTGTAGAGGGATAGTGTACATGAGCTACTAGATTAGAGTGTTTTGCCAAAGGCTACTGCTTAAAAACTCTTCTGTTTCATAAAAACGTACTGAAGGCGACACAATCAACTGTTTACTCACATGCGAAAACCTTTCATCGAGTATTCACTGTTGACCGCGACCGCATCAGGTCATGATTAATTTATGACAATAAGATATTTTGTTTCTGTTTTCAATTGATGTTCACTGGAATGCTCCTCTGTTAAACTGACGAAAATGCTTGTTAGATGGGTGTTACTAAACAGAGTAACGAAGTAACGAGTAACGAAGTAACGAGAAACCGAGTAACGAGTAAAAAATTGAAAGGGTTAAAAATTTCAAAATCGTTTTAAAATGCGTAAAATGGTTTGAAAGAGTAAAAATTAAATTAAAAACCTCAGAAGCATGTTTGCCAAGGCACGGAAAGGCGTTTCGTTTTGTTTTTGATTCATGCAACATCCACCTATATCATTCCATGTTAACCTGATTCCACGCCGTAGAAAGGACCCGATAGTATAAATTTTTTCTTTCGTTCGCCAAAGTTTTCAAAATTATACGCAAAGCTAAGGAGCCCAAGTTTAAAACTCTAAGATTAAGGCCAATGCCCAAGACTACAGTGGCTCGAATTAATCCTGAAATTAATATAATGTTCGTCAGGTCAGGTCGTGGAGATAAATCTATCACCTGACGGTCGCTGAGCTCGAATAACTGAGTTCCGTCTTCAGAGCAGACATCAACTTACGATAATCACGAGTAGAAAGAAGTCTTTTCGGCTGTTTTCTATGTTATGATGATTATCAGTCCGGGATCGTTATCATTTTTGATAACCATGTGACGTCATATAATGGCGGCCATTTCAAAAATTGGGAATTTTCGTATTCACTTCGCTTTGCTCGTTATTTGTTCGATTATGCTCGGGTGTTTTACCCATAACTCTATTCGATAAGTACCAAGAAAGGAAGAGCCTCGCGTGTTTTGAAGATGGCGGCTGAAGACCAGCGTAAACGATGTAAAATGCTACTCGTAAAGTGAAACAGCGCTTGCAATTTTGCATACAGATCAGGTATGTTTTTCATTTTGTCATTAGATTTAAGTTGCTTGCAGATTTTTGCGACAATCACAAAAAATATGTCGTTAATCTTCACGCTATATACTTGGGATTTAATCTGTTTTTAGTGTTGTGCACGATCTGTGAAAAAAGTGCACGGGGTTGTTTTGATTTGCGATGTGCTGTTCGTAACGGCGGCCATATCTACATCTGTAATTGATGTGTTCCTAGGTATTGAGATGGCGGATGCTGGTACCCATAGAATCAAAACAGCAAATTTATGTCGATTTTGTGGCAAGACTGCGTCTTCGATTCAAAAAGGACTTCTGCAAGACCTAAAGAAAAATTCAAGCTTGAATTCGAACGACATGATATCGACATTGAAGAGGACAGCGATTTTATTCATCCCCGCCGGTCTAATGTTTGCCTGACTTACGTGAGGTATTTTTATCGCCTGAGACGGTCAATCGGCAAATGCACATTAAAAGGTAAGTTGCCTATATTTTTGAGTCCAAGATTCAATGTCCACACATTCGTGGTCCTGAGATATTTTCAAGAAATGCCGGCCAAACTAGGTCAGTTTTCTGGCACACCAGTCATTAATATAATGAAGCTTATCGTTGGATTCAGCGAGTGACAACAATGGGGTAACAGGCCTACGCAACTCCTATCCGCGTGTAATAGCCGCTTTAGGAAGTTTTGCTCGAACTAGTATATCTCTAAGGATCTGCCCCTTTTGTATGGTACGATCTGGGGATCTTTGAATATTTCAGTAAGCAAAAATCCTGTGGTTTTGGAAGGACATAGGTCATACGCCAGGTTGGCTTCCGCTGCAATCAGCGTGAAATTTGTAGAGTTTGACACCTGTTTTTTGCCAGGTTTCTTCTCTCTCGGCTCGTTTGTTATTGCCAGATATGTTTTAAGCTCTCTAAATGTTAGCTCTGGAAGAACAAATATTCCGTGAACATGTTAGCTACTTGCATTTTACGTGTTACTACGCCGAGCCTGGCTGTTGAATTAAACTTATACTGTTTGTTATCACGCAAACTAAACGAAATTAAGTTACAGCTCTTCAAGATGTATTTACTGTCACTTTTTCGTTTTTATTTACTACAGACTGTTGAACAAGCAGCTTCGCCCGCTACCAAGAAAATGAAGCCTGAGGGAAAATGGAAGCTATTATCATATTAGTGTCAATAAACAACGCTTTTGTGAACAGAATATTTGTTGTCTACCTTCGCTGTGTCATTTTACTCGCGGAACAAATATCACACGGTGTGGAAATTAAATTCGCAGTAACTTTGGACGAAGACAGTTTTCTTCCATACATTTCTGTTTTTATTCCATAATCCCATAACCTATTATGAAGCAAACCTAAATTTAATTCAATGACGCTGCATTGTGATGTTGTGAGTAGCCCCTTTCATCGCAGCGCCTCGTCGACCGGCATATTGAATTATACACTGTTGCTACCAAATAACGTCACGTGAACGAAATCCTGTGCAACGATTGGTTTATGGTTTGTTTTGGTGAGGTTATCAAAAATGATAACGATCCCGGACTGATTATGGGAATTTATTTCACATTTCAGAACGGGAGGTCATCATCATGCACTGCTGTTCTGAGACTACTGCAACTAAGTGTTTTCATTTTACATTGTGTCTAGATACCTGGCAGCCGGGAAGTGCTTTTAATACTACTTACCCGGCAGTCTGGATTAGTTCTAGAATTTCCACGGAAAAACTCACCCAATCGTTCATAGACCTGTAGATCTTGTTTAGAAATGTCAAGTGATTTCAATTGTAATTTTGCCGGGGTTTGTTATGGAGGAAATTGTCGTGTCTAGGCATACTAGAAAATCTCGAAGTTTCGTCACTGACTCAGCGTGTCGATCAACTCTCATACACTAATTTCTACAAACTGATTAAAGTTGGAACACTGTGAGAGTATTCGATATTTGTTCAGATAGGCGAAGCGATTATAAATAAGGTTTAGCTAAGGTGTAGCTCACAGTAGAACTTCGTCGCTTTCAACGCTTACTTCCTTTTGGCGCGAAAACCCTTTGTCACGCAACTGAAGTGTTACACTGGACTTTCGTCGCCGAAAGCTGAAGCGTTTTATTATAGCTATTTGTACAATTGTACTAGTTTGCCGAGGCAATTATTGAGGCCAGAAAACGCTTGATATTTCTACACCGACATCTCAGCAGGTTCAAGTGGACTGCATCTAGGAGGTCTAAAACGCTACAAAATCACAAGAAATGACAAGGAGGCAACATCGGTGAGTTAAAAGGAAAACTCTATTGCGAATTTCATACATTTATAAGCAACAGGAATATTCTCTATACAAACTCTTATAACGAAGAATAACTAATTATTAACTTTACAACGGAACTCCCATATGGTGTATAAGGGCTGATGGTCGATCTCTTACATAATCATATCGGTTGTCGAACATTGCTTTTCTAAGCCGCACTCTTCGATATTAAGTTAGTAGTAGTAGGATGGAGCCCTGTTAGTGCCATACACGCGTGCGTACAGCTTCATATTGCGGATGCACACTTTCTTACCTTTGGCGCGACTTTTTTTCTGTCTAGCGCGACTTTTTATCCCTGGCGCGACATTTTTTTTGTCTGGCGCGACTATTTTTTTTGTGGCGCGACTTTTATTGTCTGACGCGACTCTTTTTTTCGCTGGCGCGACTTTTTTTCGCTGGCGCAACTTTTTTTTTCTAGCGCTCATTTGTAGACCGCTGCTAGATTTATTGCGGGCTCAAAATACGAACACGTGTAGTTGTGATTTTTTTTTTTTTTTTTCAGGCTTCTTCTTTCCAATTGCTTAAATTGGAAAATTTACTGCGATGATCACTCTTCACTTTCATCTATAACCGCAGTACAAATATGAATTATTTCATATAAACTTCACACGTGTAGTTGTGAGCAAGATGGCTTATTGCAGGAATAGCTCCGACCTACGAAGACTGGGACTAGTATCATTCCTCGTTCTTTCATCCGCTGCCGAGCCTGGCGAGGGACTATAGTATCACTCCAGTTTACTATTCACTGTGGTTAGCTTACTATTTCACTCTGGTTAGACTCAGGGGCGGGGGAGAACACTCTACGACGCCTGGCACATTTTTGTATCTGGATCATCCAACGCAAAGTGACGTCACATCCGGTTAAAAAGCGACTTGAGTTGACTACGACATTATTGTAAACCCTGTAATTAAAATACGAATATTTCGTAATCGGCCGGATATTTCTAACGTTAAATTTGGCCATAATAAACAAAATTTTGTCTTTTTCCTCGCCATATCGTTTGTTTGAAGAACAGGGCAACTATTTATTCAAAAACACGTTGTTTTGAAGGAGTGTGTTTTCACGAAATGTCGTCGTTTCTTCGTCGCTGAATTGCGCAGGAGCCATCGTTTGCGTGGAAATAATGAATTCTAGGTAAGTTGTACTCAATTCAAATAGCCTATTCTCTTGGGTAAGCATTACACTATTAGAAAAGCGCAATGACAGTTTTCGAGACGTGGGAGAACCTATTTAACAGAAGCCCATTTTTTCAAATTTACCTTTGACAAACACTACTCGACTATTTGAGGTGTCCGATCGTATCACTGCAAGAAGAGACCCATCCATATAACGCGCTTTGCGCAACTTTCTTGCTGATCGATACTAACACGAAGTCAAGTTCTCACTTCAGATTCAGACTGGTGTAACAGATTCTGTTACGATTGGTTTTGAACCCTAACCCGAGATATGTTAACTTTTCCCTTGGGAATCCCTTTTAAGGCTTCGCCACAGAGGGGACCCGTGAACCCCTTAAAAATAAACAAGAGGATGTTTAAATGGGTGAGTCAGTAATTTGATAGGAAACTCGCAGAATTTAAAACGATACATTGATTTAAAAGAGTGATCTGGAAGGTAGACCTCGCCAAACATATCTTACCTAATAATAATATATTAACTGTACTCTTTGTAATTCTTATTAGTATAAATTTACCGTAGTCTATTGTAAATCCGTGAATTTGATTGGCTATATTACCGTTGACTATCTGCTGATAGTCATCAGTTACGCATCAGTGCACATCACGCATCACGTTTGAACCTGATGTAACATAATAAAACAGTTCTTTTCTACGCGATACTTGACTATTTTTTCTTTTTATGCAATGAGACTATGGTAAATTTATACTAAA
>JAHPZR010026585.1:0-17614 GCA_019787425.1 Platygyra sinensis
ATCTTTACTTATTTCCATCTGTTTCCATCTGTATTTCTCGCGGCTTCGGCGCTCGCTTCTGGCGGCTGCCGCGCCAAAACTTTATTTCGCGCGCGCCTTTTATACCGCCAGCTACGCAGGCCAAAGAGCTAGTGAGATGCCTCGAAACTTGAACCCTTACTCAGCTCTTGCACAAAAATTAGGAATTACAGCTAAACACAAACTGAGAATTTACAGAAAAATATATTAGAATGGTTGGTTTCGTTATGAAGGTTTTCGAAACTATCTTGGAACTAGGGGAGTAAAACAACTGAGTGAGAGATTTTTCATAACCTATCAAACACCTTACCGTTGAGTAAATTTGACCAACGTTGCTTATCGCTATATACTTCATTGTTTTCAAGCTCTTTAACTTCACTGTGCCCCGTCCGTGGGACTGGATAAGAAACAATCCTGAAAAATAAAGATTCTTCACAGTCAGTACTCGATGGCATCCTCATATAGGCGGCACGAATCTGCCGAATCATTTTGAGATATGATTCTACATTCTGCTCAAACAGAAGTTCTGTTCCGAACTAAGTGGCCCTTTACTTCACAAAGATAAAAGAATTTAATCACTCTTCCCAGCAGACCGCGACACCAACTCCTTCAGAGTAACGTTTTTGCCGTTTCAAACCGATCAAATGGTACATTAAAATGCACCACATGACAACATTTTTTCTGTGTAGCGTCATGACTATTTCGTACTACGTGATGTTAATTCACAACATGTTTATCTTCAAGATAAACCATTGGTAACCCGGGCTCACTGTGTGTGTCACGTAACATAACGTGGGTAAATATAGCAAACATATGAGGCGAGGATTAGGTCTGAAAATTTGCTAGAAAATGGAAATAAAAATCGACGAAACTTACCATGTGGCGAGTTGTTGTTGTCCTTAACTGACGTACACGAAGTTTTGGGGAAAAATAGATGCCATGCCTCACGTATGACAATAAACTTGATTGAAACTTGATTGATTCTATATTATGAAGAAAGGTGAAGAAAACTATTTTTTCCCCAAAACTTCGTGCACGTATTAAGGACAACAACAACTCACCATATGGTAAGTTTCATCGATTTTTATTTTCATTTTCTAGCATATGTTCAGACCTCCCGGGGTTCAGACCTAGACTTCGCCTTATTTGTTTTCTATAAGCTTCTATATTTACCCATGTTTATATGTTACTTCAGTGACACACACAGTGAGCCTGGGTTACCTGTGGATAAACATGTTGTGAATGAACATCACGTAATACGAAAAAGTCCTGCCCTGGTCCTGACGCCACACAAGAAAAATGTCTTTACGTGATGCATTTCAATGTACCAAGTGATTGGTTTGAAACAAACTCGCGGCATCAAAAACGTTACTCAACGGGTTGTTCAAAGTTGTTGGGCCGGGTTGTTCAAAGTCCGATTAAGCTAACCCAGGGTTAGCGAGAATTTTGATTTCAGCTTTATAACTTTTTGGTGAGGTGTTCTGTTTATATTGTTTGCCCTTCAGTTTTGAGCTGTAGTAATCTCAAACTACACCAAACATTAGAGGTGAAAAACATTTGTTAATAAGAAAACGTAATGCTTCAGTTAACATTTAACCCTGGGTTAACGTTAACCGGCTTTCGAACAACCCGGCCCTGAAGGCGGCAAAAAGTTCGCGGGTGTTACGGTCTACTGGGAATAGTAATATCAGTGTTGTGAAATGTTCTCCAAAAGCAAAATTAAACATAGAATTCGAAATCATCGAGCATACGATGGAAACAGGGATGGCGAAGAGGTGAGAGTACTCGCCTTCAAACAATGTGACCCCGGTTCGATTTCGCCCCGGTGCTATGTGGGTTTGAGTTCAAGTTTTTTTTGAATCTCGCTTTCTCGGAGCCTATTTCTCCGGGTACTCCTGTTTTTCTTTCTCCACGAAACTAACATAGCAACAAGGCGCTCAAGTACCAGACCCGAGAGAGCGTCGGAAGTCGAACCCAACGAAGAGACGCTCTTATAAAACCCTTCCCTTTCCTCCCAAGTTAGATCAAGATGGACTTGACGAGGTAGTGATCTAACAGGAAAAAAGTCGGCACGTACCATATAACATTGTCAGAGAACTGTTCCAGGTTCCGGCTACTGTGCCATTTGGGAACATGATCAAGTGAATTCCTTTTCTAGTCATCAAGCGAATTTCAACCCATGTTGAAGCTGGCTTATTCAACCAGGGCTTTTTAACGTTCGGAACTGATCTATTCAATACTGTAACTGCTGTTTGAGTCTTGTTTGTTGGTGCAACCGATGGCTTCATTGTGCTGTTGAAAGGGACTTTCGTCGTCGCAAGCAGCGTACGAAGAACTAAAGTTGTGATGAGAAACTAAAAAAAGAACATCAAGACTATTATTTGGTTCATCCGGCCTTTCAAACTGATGTGTTAGCCTCGTTTCAGTAAGTTATCTGTTGTGGAGTGTCTGGACTGAGAACTTAACTTCAGTTCCTCCCCCACCTCCCTTCCACTGATTTTAAATTTCTTAAGGGAATTGTAATTGTTACCTCGGACATTCGTGATATGAGATCTTGGATGCTTATTGTTTTGGGATTGATAAAAATATCATTTTGGGTACCGTTAAAGGGTCAGCTGCTATTTCGGAAAGGCAATAGAACCTTCGGTTTTCAGGAAAAGGACTCATTGTTTCTTAGGATGATCGAACAGACACAAATTTTATAGCGCAACCTAAATTAATCTACAGACCTTTAAAAGCACTCCAGATTGTCGTTTTATGACAGAACCATCGTTGGGTTCCCTTGAGTCATGTTAAATGTACTCGGGCTTCCTTGGTGGGAATATCAGATATTGCGTTTTGGCGGCTTTCGTTTTTCAGCAAAGAGATAGGAATACTTTGCAGAGAAAGTCATCCACGCCGCTTAAACCAAACTTACATAAGTTGTTTTTTCCCTCGCGATCCTACCCGCCGGATATATAAACTGTGCGGGCCACTTGGTTTTGGCAGATGTTGTCAGTATGTGGTCAGAATTAAGGTGGTACATGAGGCTAACTTAACCCTTTTCTATTCCATTATATTTTTGATGGTATCAAGATTATTCAACAAGAACTGCCCGTGCCCGCACGAAGGGCACATTATTATAAACACCAGGAAATATCTAGAGAAACGAGAACTATGTATTTGAATTCTAGTGAATGTAAGTTCATTTTTATTTGTAGGGGGTAATGCAAATTGCAAATCGTTCCTTGTATTTTATAAGGTAAAGAAAACAACGAATGTTAAAAGCATCCTTGCAACCGGTTGTTTTGAAGTCTAAAACTGATTAGCTAACCATCTTAATTTCAGATATCGTTATTTTTAGACAGAAACGAGTGAACAGTAGTCAGTACAATTACGATTTATGATAGATGTGCTTTTTACCTTGTTTATTCTTCACACAGAATATTAAACTGTAAAACAGACGATTCCTTGAAAATACGTCTAAAACAAATTTTTAACACGAAATATCACCGTTTGGTGGCCAGTATAATTTTGATCTACTGGATATCTACCTCCGGGATATATATATATATCGCAGCCGTTTTTTTTCGGACGATGATTACGTAAGTTATCCTTCCGTGTCAGACTTGCTTGTACTTACCGGCGACGTCATTCGGTTTGAGCTGAAAATTCCAGTCTGTCAGATTGAGCTGATACTTGTTTCCTGACTTCAGACATCAACCGAGCAGTTGCGGAGCTGGCTATAGCAGCAGGATGCTCTGATTTATATACCCTTCCTTCAAGCAAAACAATGCAGGTTTCTAGAACTCTCCCACTGCATCTTCAATCCAGCTTAGAAAGCTTAATTACATATTGTTTTGGTTGTTTGCCGTTTTGCAACTAATATGAAAAGTGAGTATTGCTTGTCAGGCTCTCATAACGATGAGGAACCAGAAAACCCCTAGACTCTGCAGATTGAATTCTCTATAGCTATACACTGACATTTGAATTGCTGCTTACGAAGATGCGGAAAATATTGATGTTTGTATTACATACAACAAGATTCTGCGAACTTGTAAGACCTTGTAAAAGAATTATAGATACCTTACTCCGGCAGGAAGTGGAAGGGAAGAAAAACGAATTTAGTTAAAGGATCCCTGTTGCAACAAGAAGATCTATTCTCGGACCCGGCAAAAACAGCTGATTTACCCAGCTTTCAGAAATTGTAACTCAGTGTTTGAAACAGAATTTCACCGCACAATCTTTGCTTTTGAAAACGCTTGTAAAGTTGAGTCAGTAGAACCATTGGTAAGTAACCATAACGCATTGATGATAAGATATTTTGATCTCATTTTGTCATAGGTCCACGCAAGTAAAAACATGACTTGCAAAGTAGGATCTGTACCCAACCTGATATTTTCCGACGAAAGTGCAAACCGTACTGCGGCGCGAACATTACGAAAAGAACTGCAGATGAAAGTTAACGAAGTTATAGGTTTCAATGTTAACCTATTGAGATGAAAAGTACCGCTTGAAACTGCTATTTTTAGTGCTACAAAGAGGGAGTTTACTCCATCGCGCGGACAAAAAATAAATCTAGCTGCACAGGCTAACAGACTGAGCTATTCGATTTATCGTCTCACCAAGGTTGCCTTTCCTTTTTTTCATTTACGGCCGGGCTTATTTGTTTATGTATAGGAAGTTAATGTTCACAGTAGGGGTTCGTTGTTCTTGTTCATAAAGGCAATATCAAATTATAATATATTCCACCTGTCGAGCTTCCTTCATTCCGTTAACTTTTAAGTTTCCCTCGAGTCGCGTGCGAGTAAACATCAGCTAACTCACACTTAGCCTGCTGCAGTGGAGATTTCACCGTTCTTTTTTTGCTACGATTTTAATTATATATTACAAAGGATCGGAATTTGTGTGCGTTCAACATAGTTCTTAAAACTTGCGGTTAAAATCTTGATCAGGAATCGAGAAATCATGATGAACTTTCCGCATTTATGAAGAACAACTACATACAAAACTACATCAGATTTTTACCTTGCTACTCAGCTCGCACACTCAGCTCGCACACTCAGCTCTTGACAGGCATTCAGTACGCATTACGTTGCTGAGCCAACTCGAATCAAACAAAAGTTGAGTTAACTCAATATTGACTAATATTGCAAGCCCTTGCAATATTAGACTGCTCAATGACGTCATAAAACCTAAACATGTCAAATTGACGGTTAATTCAGTCCGCGCGAATTCTCTGAAGCACGAAGTTTAGTACTAAGGCCAGAAATATTTGGAAACGTTATTTGAAGGAAATTTTAGTTAGAATTCTACTAGAAACTTCGAAATCTCGAGCTCATAATCCAATTATTTAGGCGGGGTTTTACCTGAAATATGCCATTTTTTGTACAACAGTCACAATCCTGATTTTCATCAAAACTCCAGCTAACTATGTATCACTGAAAAGCCAATTGCCTGCAAATTATAGCTAGTGAGACAATCTCAGATAGTGCAAAATACAGTATTGATAGCTCTGACACAGCAGTCCCAGAAGTACAAGCTCTGCTCGGTTCACTTTCGGTTTTTATCTACATTGGTAAACAAATCTTCTAATGTCGGCAAGACCACAACGACAAACCAGTGCAAAAGGGTGCCGGATCTTTGGAGACCTGGATCAGTTAAAATCAAAAGATACTATGCAAAAAACGGTAGACTGATCCCCACGGCGAAGAGAAGAAAAAAATTAAATAAAACAGCAATGAAATTAAAACAAGTAGTCTACTGCTAGGGATTTTCCCTTAGCGGTGTGCATGTGTATTTTAAGGTTGCAGTTTCATTCAAGGTCCAGACATAACGTACCATTACTGTTTGGCACGACAGCTTTTAAATTTTACTCTTGTGCTGTACGATGATTTTCAGTCAATAATACGTTGAACAAACGTGACAATTAAGTTCTTCGCGGGATGTTACTAAAAGTGGTAATGAGGAACTGGGAACGGGAGTCTGGGAACTAGTATACAGCGGTAACCCGCTTGAGAATTCAAAATGGCAGACAAAAGAAAAAATCAAAGGGCTCTTAGAGCCAGCTCATTCATGTAATGACTAATGTGCATTCTGCTGTTTGGTTATGAAATATTGGTACAGTTGAGCCCGTTTGAAACAGCAGGAATGAAGATATCATTATTCTTGGGAAATTATATCCATTCCTTATTGGGATGGAAATCAGACAGTCCCCTTTGTTGCGGGGATAGGCATTATCTGGGATCACATTTTGTTGATCCATTCCCACGAACACCAAAACCGCACAAATCACCTCAGAACTAATTGCTGTTTACGTTAAGTTAGGGAAGATTAAAAGTCAGCCTTTGGCACTAGGAGCTCTAGGTAAACAATGTGAGCTATGATTGGTCGATGGTTACCTTTAATTTGGAAACCATTGATCAATCATAGTTCACATTTTGTATCTGAACCATCCCAGTAATGGTAAAGGTCTGCATATGAGCCAAGGGGCCTAACAGGTCAGAGCTTATCCCAGTTTCTGTAGCATGAAGCAAGTAGGAAATCTCCCCTGGATGAGATGCTAGACCATTGCAGTTACCCCAAGCGCCAAGTTCACCAGTGACAATTTATATACACCTGGGTGGAGGGAGGCACTGTGAGAGGAAAGTGTATTTCTCAAGAACACAACACAGTGTCCCTGGTCAGGGCTCGCACCCAGACTGCTTAATCCAGAGACAAGCACTCTAACCATGAGGCCACTGTGCCTTCCACCATCCCAGTAATGTTAGTGCAGAAACGCTGGCAGTCAGTCTCCCCAAAGTTCTGTCAAGGGCAATAGGTTGCTTAAGAGTAACAAAATATGAGGATGTCTAAAAATCTAATTTATGATGTTCGTGGTGAAATATTAAAGATATCTAGTTAAATGACTTTTATGCTGTTAAATAATAATATGTAGATTTAGCCAGCCTAAAAGCGTAGTTCCTGGGCCGGGCTGAGAAAATTGAATATGCGAAAATGAGTTAATTATTGACAAAACCAAACACAACAGAATTTCCATTCTTGTACTATAACGGCTAACATTTGAGAAAACACGAAAAATAAAAGCGAAGAACTCACTTATTTCTTCGCCGCGTGAAGAAATATTACGGCGTTGCGAAAGAAAAATGAAAGTTGTAAATCGCGCAATCGAGAGATCAGCAGAAATCAAGCCTGAAAAACGAGAAATTAATAAATAGGAACGCTTCTTTTAATTATTATTTCTTCTAGTGCACCCTAAACGATACTTTGACAGATAAAAACGGTGATGTTTCGTCGTCAACACTGTAAGTGAGACCAGAATCCTTGATTTGTACCCGAGACGATGAAAATTTGTCAACCTTTGCATATAAGAGTTCCCACCCCCCCGGGTTTTGAACATCAGGCGTTTAAGGCTGTTTCATGGTCGCTTGCACTGTGTCAAGTTAGTTATTCTTTGAATTCTGACCTAAGTACTCAATATCTTATCGCAGAAATGCTCTACATTGAATAAATTCTCCCACGAACGCTTTTATAAAATGAAGCTACCTGTAATTATAGAAGTCTCTTAGCTCATTTGCCGAAAGTGCCGCTCATACAGGTTTAACCATACTCGATTGCTGAAAACGAAAAAGAAGACACTGATCATGAAAGTCACAAAATTGACGAGCTGTATGAATTTTCGAATGACTCAAGTCGTGATTAATTGTTTCTAAAGGTCAACTGAGGAGGATTCGAACGATGTGTCCCGCTATTTATTTATACGACTAGTAGTTTCCAAGCCGGGGAAAGTGAAGTTTATGTCGAAGATGTTTTTATGTCATTTAGGAAGTATTGTAGAGGGATAGTGTACATGAGCTACTAGATTAGAGTGTTTTGCCAAAGGCTACTGCTTAAAAACTCTTCTGTTTCATAAAAACGTACTGAAGGCGACACAATCAACTGTTTACTCACATGCGAAAACCTTTCATCGAGTATTCACTGTTGACCGCGACCGCATCAGGTCATGATTAATTTATGACAATAAGATATTTTGTTTCTGTTTTCAATTGATGTTCACTGGAATGCTCCTCTGTTAAACTGACGAAAATGCTTGTTAGATGGGTGTTACTAAACAGAGTAACGAAGTAACGAGTAACGAAGTAACGAGAAACCGAGTAACGAGTAAAAAATTGAAAGGGTTAAAAATTTCAAAATCGTTTTAAAATGCGTAAAATGGTTTGAAAGAGTAAAAATTAAATTAAAAACCTCAGAAGCATGTTTGCCAAGGCACGGAAAGGCGTTTCGTTTTGTTTTTGATTCATGCAACATCCACCTATATCATTCCATGTTAACCTGATTCCACGCCGTAGAAAGGACCCGATAGTATAAATTTTTTCTTTCGTTCGCCAAAGTTTTCAAAATTATACGCAAAGCTAAGGAGCCCAAGTTTAAAACTCTAAGATTAAGGCCAATGCCCAAGACTACAGTGGCTCGAATTAATCCTGAAATTAATATAATGTTCGTCAGGTCAGGTCGTGGAGATAAATCTATCACCTGACGGTCGCTGAGCTCGAATAACTGAGTTCCGTCTTCAGAGCAGACATCAACTTACGATAATCACGAGTAGAAAGAAGTCTTTTCGGCTGTTTTCTATGTTATGATGATTATGGGAATTTATTTCACATTTCAGAACGGGAGGTCATCATCATGCACTGCTGTTCTGAGACTACTGCAACTAAGTGTTTTCATTTTACATTGTGTCTAGATACCTGGCAGCCGGGAAGTGCTTTTAATACTACTTACCCACGGAAAAACTCACCCAATCGTTCATAGAACTGTAGATCTTGTTTAGAAATGTCAAGTGATTTCAATTGTAATTTTGCCGGGGTTTGTTATGGAGGAAATTGTCGTGTCTAGGCATACTAGAAAATCTCGAAGTTTCATCACTGACTCAGCGTGTCGATCAACTCTCATACACTAATTTCTACAAACTGATTAAAGTTGGAACACTGTGAGAGTATTCGATATTTGTTCAGATAGGCGAAGCGATTATAAATAAGGTTTAGCTAAGGTGTAGCTCACAGTAGAACTTCGTCGCTTTCAACGCTTACTTCCTTTTGGCGCGAAAACCCTTTGTCACGCAACTGAAGTGTTACACTGGACTTTCGTCGCCGAAAGCTGAGGCGTTTTATTATAGCTATTTGTACAATTGTACTAGTTTGCCGAGGCAATTATTGAGGCCAGAAAACGCTTGGTATTTCTACACCGACATCTCAGCAGGTTCAAGTGGACTGCATCTAGGAGGTCTAAAACGCTACAAAATCACAAGAAATGACAAGGAGGCAACATCGGTGAGTTAAAAGGAAAACTCTATTGCGAATTTCATACATTTATAAGCAACAGGAATATTCTCTATACAAACTCTTATAACGAAGAATAACTAATTATTAACTTTACAACGGAACTCCCATATGGTGTATAAGGGCTGATGGTCGATCTCTTACATAATCATATCGGTTGTCGAACATTGCTTTTCTAAGCCGCACTCTTCGATATTAAGTTAGTAGTAGTAGGATGGAGCCCTGTTAGTGCCATACACGCGTGCGTACAGCTTCATATTGCGGATGCACACTTTCTTACCTTTGGCGCGACTTTTTTTCTGTCTAGCGCGACTTTTTATCCCTGGCGCGACATTTTTTTTGTCTGGCGCGACTATTTTTTTGTGGCGCGACTTTTATTGTCTGACGCGACTCTTTTTTTCGCTGGCGCGACTTTTTTTCGCTGGCGCAACTTTTTTTTTCTAGCGCTCATTTGTAGACCGCTGCTAGATTTATTGCGGGCTCAAAATACGAACACGTGTAGTTGTGATTTTTTTTTTTTTTTTTTTCAGGCTTCTTCTTTCCAATTGCTTAAATTGGAAAATTTACTGCGATGATCACTCTTCACTTTCATCTATAACCGCAGTACAAATATGAATTATTTCATATAAACTTCACACGTGTAGTTGTGAGCAAGATGGCTTATTGCAGGAATAGCTCCGACCTACGAAGACTGGGACTAGTATCATTCCTCGTTCTTTCATCCGCTGCCGAGCCTGGCGAGGGACTATAGTATCACTCCAGTTTACTATTCACTGTGGTTAGCTTACTATTTCACTCTGGTTAGACTCAGGGGCGGGGGAGAACACTCTACGACGCCTGGCACATTTTTGTATCTGGATCATCCAACGCAAAGTGACGTCACATCCGGTTAAAAAGCGACTTGAGTTGACTACGACATTATTGTAAACCCTGTAATTAAAATACGAATATTTCGTAATCGGCCGGATATTTCTAACGTTAAATTTGGCCATAATAAACAAAATTTTGTCTTTTTCCTCGCCATATCGTTTGTTTGAAGAACAGGGTAACTATTTATTCAAAAACACGTTGTTTTGAAGGAGTGTGTTTTCACGAAATGTCGTCGTTTCTTCGTCGCTGAATTGCGCAGGAGCCATCGTTTGCGTGGATATAATAAATTCTAGGTAAGTTGTACTCAATTCAAATAGCCTATTCTCTTGGGTAAGCATTACACTATTAGGAAAGCGCAATGACAGTTTTCCAGACGTGGGAGAACCTATTTCAGTAACAGAAGCCCATTTTTTCAAATTTACCTTTCACAAACACTACTCGACTATTTGAGGTGTCCGATCGTATCACTGCAAGAAGAGACCCATCCATATAACGCGCTTTGCGCAACTTTCTTGCTGATCGATACTAACACGAAGTCAAGTTCTCACTTCAGATTCAGACTGGTGTAACAGATTCTGTTACGATTGGTTTTGAACCCTAAACCGAGATATGTTAACTTTTCCCTTGGGAATCCCTTTTAAGGCTTCGCCACAGAGGGGACCCGTGAACCCCTTAAAAATAAACAAGAGGATGTTTAAATGGGTGAGTCAGTAATTTGATAGGAAACTCGGAGAATTTAAAACGATACATTGATTTAAAAGAGTGATCTGGAAGGTAGACCTCGCCAAACATATCTTACCTAATAATAATATATCAACTGTACTCTTTGTAATTCTTATTAGAAAACAGTCCTAAGAAAGAGCGCGCGCTGATTGGTTCAAAATCGTGTTTGTATAACTCGATGGAGACACAGAACTAGCGCGCGCCGTTGACGAAGTGATGACGCGAGCAAAGAGAATTTACATTTTGATATCCGAAGTAAACAAGTTGCATTCCTTCCTCTCGTCGTGGTGTTTTCTAAAAGAAATAGAAAACATGTACTTCGTGTTTCTATCGAGTTATACAAACACTCGTGAAAGTTTGGGAGAACTCGAAAAAGCTGTGGAAACACTCGCCTGCGGCTCGTGTTCCCACAGCATTTCTCGTTCTCCCAAACTTCCACTCGTGTTTGTATAACTCGATAGAAACACGGTACATGTTTTCTATTTCTTAAATATTGTAATTACTTTTAGGTTTGTGGGTGGGATTATAGAGAGAGTTATTTAGGGAAATAGGGGTACTATTAGTTTTTAACATCGCTGATAGGCGTTCATACTTAGTGGGAAACTGCTATTTATTTTACCCAACACATTAACAAAGTTATTATCATCATCATCATCACTATTATCATCATCACCATTATCATTATTATTTGGGCATCTCATGTTTTTTATTGCAGTTATAATATTATCAGTTTTCTGTTTCAACAGTATTAAGTACCAGTGACACTATCAATCAATACCCTCCCCCCAATCCTATGAGGTCGAGCAATGCACCTTTTATTTCTTCATACCCTCTCATTTGCCTTGTTTGCAGACCAGGTTCCTTATCTTTTATTATTAGCTATCATATTTGCAACTTAGTTTGAAAGGTTACTCATACATTTTGTTTATTTTCAGTGTTCTTTCTCTATATAAGATAACATCAAGACATTTCAGTCCCAGGAAATGAGAGAATACTGGCAATTTTGAAAATTCTCTCTTTTAGAGTTCAATTATTTTAATTTATCACTCTTTCATTGTGCCATGTTACATGTAACAAACTGTTTGCAAACAGTATTGAAATATCATGCCCCAACACCCAGCCATAAAAGGAAGTCTGGGAACAGGTAATAGCCACAATGACACTGTGACTGTCAGGCTGGTGAATTCTTCAACTTAAATTAGGGAAATGACACTAAATATTTTTTTATTATTAATAGTAATAGGACTGAGTGGGTTCTAATTTGAATTGGTCTGTAATCATACAAGTAATATTAACAAAATTGGACGACCACGCACTAGTACGATCACAGACTGAATAGAACAACACAGTCTTATTACTCATGAAAGTTACAATTTCTGAGAATGGCCAAGTTATGAAAGAAAGGGAAATTTGCTTGTGATTGGTTGATTTAAACAGCAACTTTGAATGTGATTGGTTGATTTTAACTACAACTTTAATGTGATTGGCCACAACTTTGAATGATTGATTGACTGAAACATCAACTTTGATGTGAATGGCTTATTGAACTATCTGATAACAAGCTGTCCAATAATAACTTGGCAAGTGAATTAGAGAAAAATAGCAGTTTTTTTTAAACCAATTACAATCAACAAAATTGTAATTCTTATGATTACTATTGAAAGGTTTTTTAAATTTACTTCGGAAATAGTATATCTTTTTAAGTAAACATGTGTAGTATTTTCAATGTCTTTTCATACAAAAATACACAGGGGAACCGATTTGTACTTCACATGTATTTTACTACATGTAAATTCACATCTTATGTATCATTATTATTATTATTGAACTCAGTGTATGGCAGTTAGCTTTATGAATAAAGTTGATTTTTAGTTTATTTATAATATTATCATCATTGTTATTATTATTATTGTTATTGTTTATTATTATTGTTGTTGGTATTATTATTATCATTTCTGACAATGATGAGTGACCATGAAACACATCTTTGTTCCCAAGGCATTTTCCCAAAGGTCCTGGGAACAAGGTTGTATGGAACATGGTGCAGTGGAACTGAACAACCAGACTAAGTGACATTGTTAGTGTTGTGAAACTGATTGCAAGCTAGTAGTGTCTGAGATCAGCGGAGAAAAAGTTCCGAACTTAAGTTGACAGAGAGCAACAAGTTTGTACTCAAAAATTGAAGCTGCTGCCTCAGACCTGTCTAAAGGCTGGCTTCATCAGTTGTCAAGAGTTCCTGACTTGTGTATGTGGGAGGACTCCCTGATGGGGATTCACCCTTTCAAAAGCCTAGCAGGTACCTTTTTCTGGTTTCAGGTTTAACTATGAAAGGGTAAGGGAATTCTGACAAGTTTCATGAAGTGCATGGAAGGGTAGGGAAATCTGTTGTTTAGGGACTTCCCTTCATCTGGTTCTAAAATGTTGTTGAAAATCTCTCATCTACTCTCCTGAGAAAAAATAAGGGGATCCTTCCTTTGTACCTTGTGATCTTTTTACTGGAATTCTCAACCCAAAAAGGAAAAGAAAATAAATAACCCATTAATAAAATGGTTTGAAGGAACTGCTCATTAGGAAAATATATTTGTTCAAGGGAAAATGAACACTCAGATAAAAACACTCAACAAATTATTTTTACCGAACAGCTCCTACATTTTTTAACTCATGTAGGTCAACAGAATTTCTCACTTGATCACATAGACTGAAACACCACAGAAAGGAGAATATTGTTACTGCATCTGAGCTGGATATTTTTTATATGGAAACACTTCCCATAAACACACGTGGACTTTCAATCACGTTATTGACTTCAACAATTCTAAGATCATTGACAAAGCGAACAATCGGAGTAGAAAGACATTGGAGTCATGGCACACGGCAAAAACTGTTGGGGCGGACAATAATTCGTGCCCGCTCCCAAGACAATACCATATTCTCTTAAAGAAACACTAATTTTCTTAGCATTGTTAACATTCTTTTTTGCACATACTTTTATCTTTTAATTTTATGCGAAATCAGTGTCCGTTTTATTTTATTTATTTCGCTTTTATTCTTCACACGTTTTTATCCGTTGAAGACAGCAGTTCAGTCTGTCGAAAGCTCATAGTTTTTAAACTTTTTACCAGAGAATTTATTATATCCACGCAAACGATGGCTCCTGCGCAATTCAGCGACGAAGAAACGACGACATTTCGTGAAAACACACTCCTTCAAAACAACGTGTTTTTGAATAAATAGTTACCCTGTTCTTCAAACAAACGATATGGCGAGGAAAAAGACAAAATTTTGTTTATTATGGCCAAATTTAACGTTAGAAATATCCGGCCGATTACGAAATATTCGTATTTTAATTACAGGGTTTACAATAATGTCGTAGTCAACTCAAGTCGCTTTTTAACCGGATGTGACGTCACTTTGCGTTGGATGATCCAGATACAAAAATGTGCCAGGCGTCGTAGAGTGTTCTCCCCCGCCCCTGAGTCTAACCAGAGTGAAATAGTAAGCTAACCACAGTGAATAGTAAACTGGAGTGATACTATAGTCCCTCGCCAGGCTCGGCAGCGGATGAAAGAACGAGGAATGATACTAGTCCCAGTCTTCGTAGGTCGGAGCTATTCCTGCAATAAGCCATCTTGCTCACAACTACACGTGTGAAGTTTATATGAAATAATTCATATTTGTACTGCGGTTATAGATGAAAGTGAAGAGTGATCATCGCAGTAAATTTTCCAATTTAAGCAATTGGAAAGAAGAAGCCTGAAAAAAAAAAAAAAAAAAATCACAACTACACGTGTTCGTATTTTGAGCCCGCAATAAATCTAGCAGCGGTCTACAAATGAGCGCTAGAAAAAAAAAGTTGCGCCAGCGAAAAAAAGTCGCGCCAGCGAAAAAAAGAGTCGCGTCAGACAATAAAAGTCGCGCCACAAAAAAAATAGTCGCGCCAGACAAAAAAAATGTCGCGCCAGGGATAAAAAGTCGCGCTAGACAGAAAAAAAGTCGCGCCAAAGGTAAGAAAGTGTGCATCCGCAATATGAAGCTGTACGCACGCGTGTATGGCACTAACAGGGCTCCATCCTACTACTACTAACTTAATATCGAAGAGTGCGGCTTAGAAAAGCAATGTTCGACAACCGATATGATTATGTAAGAGATCGACCATCAGCCCTTATACACCATATGGGAGTTCCGTTGTAAAGTTAATAATTAGTTATTCTTCGTTATAAGAGTTTGTATAGAGAATATTCCTGTTGCTTATAAATGTATGAAATTCGCAATAGAGTTTTCCTTTTAACTCACCGATGTTGCCTCCTTGTCATTTCTTGTGATTTTGTAGCGTTTTAGACCTCCTAGATGCAGTCCACTTGAACCTGCTGAGATGTCGGTGTAGAAATACCAAGCGTTTTCTGGCCTCAATAATTGCCTCGGCAAACTAGTACAATTGTACAAATAGCTATAATAAAACGCCTCAGCTTTCGGCGACGAAAGTCCAGTGTAACACTTCAGTTGCGTGACAAAGGGTTTTCGCGCCAAAAGGAAGTAAGCGTTGAAAGCGACGAAGTTCTACTGTGAGCTACACCTTAGCTAAACCTTATTTATAATCGCTTCGCCTATCTGAACAAATATCGAATACTCTCACAGTGTTCCAACTTTAATCAGTTTGTAGAAATTAGTGTATGAGAGTTGATCGACACGCTGAGTCAGTGATGAAACTTCGAGATTTTCTAGTATGCCTAGACACGACAATTTCCTCCATAACAAACCCCGGCAAAATTACAATTGAAATCACTTGACATTTCTAAACAAGATCTACAGTTCTATGAACGATTGGGTGAGTTTTTCCGTGGGTAAGTAGTATTAAAAGCACTTCCCGGCTGCCAGGTATCTAGACACAATGTAAAATGAAAACACTTAGTTGCAGTAGTCTCAGAACAGCAGTGCATGATGATGACCTCCCGTTCTGAAATGTGAAATAAATTCCCATAATCATCATAACATAGAAAACAGCCGAAAAGACTTCTTTCTACTCGTGATTATCGTAAGTTGATGTCTGCTCTGAAGACGGAACTCAGTTATTCGAGCTCAGCGACCGTCAGGTGATAGATTTATCTCCACGACCTGACCTGACGAACATTATATTAATTTCAGGATTAATTCGAGCCACTGTAGTCTTGGGCATTGGCCTTAATCTTAGAGTTTTAAACTTGGGCTCCTTAGCTTTGCGTATAATTTTGAAAACTTTGGCGAACGAAAGAAAAAATTTATACTATCGGGTCCTTTCTACGGCGTGGAATCAGGTTAACATGGAATGATATAGGTGGATGTTGCATGAATCAAAAACAAAACGAAACGCCTTTCCGTGCCTTGGCAAACATGCTTCTGAGGTTTTTAATTTAATTTTTACTCTTTCAAACCATTTTACGCATTTTAAAACGATTTTGAAATTTTTAACCCTTTCAATTTTTTACTCGTTACTCGGTTTCTCGTTACTTCGTTACTCGTTACTTCGTTACTCTGTTTAGTAACACCCATCTAACAAGCATTTTCGTCAGTTTAACAGAGGAGCATTCCAGTGAACATCAATTGAAAACAGAAACAAAATATCTTATTGTCATAAATTAATCATGACCTGATGCGGTCGCGGTCAACAGTGAATACTCGATGAAAGGTTTTCGCATGTGAGTAAACAGTTGATTGTGTCGCCTTCAGTACGTTTTTATGAAACAGAAGAGTTTTTAAGCAGTAGCCTTTGGCAAAACACTCTAATATAGTAGCTCATGTACACTATCCCTCTACAATACTTCCTAAATGACATAAAAACATCTTCGACATAAACTTCACTTTCCCCGGCTTGGAAACTACTAGTCGTATAAATAAATAGCGGGACACATCGTTCGAATCCTCCTCAGTTGACCTTTAGAAACAATTAATCACGACTTGAGTCATTCGAAAATTCATACAGCTCGTCAATTTTGTGACTTTCATGATCAGTGTCTTCTTTTTCGTTTTCAGCAATCGAGTATGGTTAAACCTGTATGAGCGGCACTTTCGGCAAATGAGCTAAGAGACTTCTATAATTACAGGTAGCTTCATTTTATAAAAGCGTTCGTGGGAGAATTTATTCAATGTAGAGCATTTCTGCGATAAGATATTGAGTACTTAGGTCAGAATTCAAAGAATAACTAACTTGACACAGTGCAAGCGACCATGAAACAGCCTTAAACGCCTGATGTTCAAAACCCGGGGGGGTGGGAACTCTTATATGCAAAGGTTGACAAATTTTCATCGTCTCGGGTACAAATCAAGGATTCTGGTCTCACTTACAGTGTTGACGACGAAACATCACCGTTTTTATCTGTCAAAGTATCGTTTAGGGTGCACTAGAAGAAATAATAATTAAAAGAAGCGTTCCTATTTATTAATTTCTCGTTTTTCAGGCTTGATTTCTGCTGATCTCTCGATTGCGCGATTTACAACTTTCATTTTTCTTTCGCAACGCCGTAATATTTCTTCACGCGGCGAAGAAATAAGTGAGTTCTTCGCTTTTATTTTTCGTGTTTTCTCAAATGTTAGCCGTTATAGTACAAGAATGGAAATTCTGTTGTGTTTGGTTTTGTCAATAATTAACTCATTTTCGCATATTCAATTTTCTCAGCCCGGCCCAGGAACTACGCTTTTAGGCTGGCTAAATC
>JAHPZR010026587.1:0-10000 GCA_019787425.1 Platygyra sinensis
TTTAAAATAGCCCTTTTCACGGTTAAACTTGCTCATTTCCATTACAATAAAATCCAGCATGTATGTGAGGCAATTTCGGGCTATTTTGCAGTTTTAGCCCGAAATTGCCTCGCATCCACGTTGGATTACATTGTAATGCAAATGAGAAAAATTAACCGTGAAAAGGGCTATTAGCTAACTCGTGAGAATCGAAAGTAACGCCAATTTTCTGTCACGCTTTCAAAACAAGGCGCTGCCATCTTCTCTATTGCCAACATCTAAACAAAAGCTCTTCAAGTGCATTCAGGCCCGCACTTTCTAACCTGTGGTTACTACTAGTACTAATTAACAATTAGACCCGTAGCCCTTTCGGGCTACGGGTCAATAGCCCATGAGGCGAAGCCGAATGGGCTATTGACCCGTGGCCCTTGAGGGCGAAGGTCTAATTGTTTTAGTATCACCCAACTAGTCGGACAGAAAAAGCAGTAATAAAGTTAGCGAATGCAAGTTGAAGAAATATTTATTTGGGGGAAAAAACGAAAGAAAAACTGGCGAATTTCGCTACTCGATGACTATTACTATTAGACCACTAGTAGCGTAGCCAATCAAAATGCAGTTAGTTGGGTGATACTAATTATATTTATACATTAAAAGGAGAGGGTAACCGTGCTCGTCAAGGAGAAAAAGGCCATTTATTTCGCGTTCGAGAAATCTCGTTTCTCAAGTTTTCGTTCCTTACTGCGCAAGCTTGACAAAACGAGCGACTCTTGAGAGTTCAATTACTGGCTCGATTTTGATTGGTTTCAAAAGCATTGAAAATGAGAGAAGGACGTTCAACTGAAGGATTTTATTTATAGGTAGTTCAATATTATAACATAAATGTCCAAATGCAACTATCAGCCCTTCAGGCCGAAACAAACACTCTATTATCTCTAATGTTCACCACTTAATGGCGGCATGCCTCAAAACTGAAACTGAAAACAACATAAATTCATTGATCTTTCATTGAAGATATTGATTACTCATTGATTTCATTGATGTCATTGATTAGTTATGTCTGGTATACTCCATGTTAATTTCCCATATAGTCTCCCTATATACTCATATATTTATATTATATGTAGGCTAGCATGAAGTGGTATAATTTTATACTACTGCATGGAAATATCCAGACATAACTAATCGATGACATTTAAGACATCAATGAAATCAATGAGTAATCAATAGGTAATCGATAGGTAATCAGTTGATTAGTCATTGATTATTGGCAATGATCAATGAGTAATCGATGACTAATCGATGGGCCACAAAATTTTTGGTCATCGATTAGTCATCGATTGCATCGATTAGTCATTGATTGCGTTGACTAGTCATTAATTTCATCCATTACTCATCGATATCATCTCGTGGCTGAAAACGTATTTGGCGAAAAAAGAAATAAAACGAAAAGGAAGGAGGCCCAAGAGAAAGGAAAGAATGAAAAAATAGAACGTATATGAAACAGGGAACTGCCGAAAATATGACAATAGCGGTTCTAAAACAACTCTTAAAAGATAAAGGACTCGCGTTTAGCTCAAAGGCCAAAAACTCGGAACTTGTACAAATATTCAATACTCAAGCTGGTTATGTAACTGCTTATGACGGATGTTTCCCTTAGCCAAAGCAGTTTTACTTTGCTGACAAACAGCCACAAGAAAAATCGATAACCACGTAGTCAATTCTTGTCAGCGTACTTGTAAGTTTCATTTTCAGACTGGTTGGTTACTGTTCAGTTTGTATCGCCAACAATTTGCAATTAGAATTTGTTAGGTGACGTCATAGACATATTACGCAACTTTAGTCACTTGCTAGTATGAGGAATTGCGAGAAACTGCGAGATACCGCTGGGTAAATATCTTTGTTTGATTGTAACGGATAACTGTCTATCATATCACTAACACAATTTGCTGTAATTTAGATTTTGAACCCTATTCAACTTCCCTTGTGAAATGTACAGCGACTGACAGAAAGCTGGTGTAATAAATGGAATTGTTTAGAACCGTGGTTAGTTAATCCTCCCTAGCATTACATTCAAAATCCAGTGTGGTTAGCTACTAAGCGACGACTGGAACAGAAGATGACCGACCAAGCTAAGAATTCGCGGCGAATTGCCAGGGGAAACTTTACATGAAACGGAACATTTTGATCAAGTCCATAGAGACAATCAAGGAATTGAGGTAGTAGAAATCAATTACGCAAAACTAGTTGATGCATGTGAAGAACTGGAAGGGAAGCACTTAGAGTATGTTAACCTCCTGACTGACGAGCATTTAGTCGACAAAGAAGAAATCTGGATGACAGAAGTCGAGGAAAAATATTGCAATGCATTTAATCGTAAAGTGAAATATGTCGAAAATGTCACTACAAGCGAAGAGGCAACGCGCGAACACGCAGCTTGTCAAGAAGCCATTGACAACGCAAAATTAAAGTTAAAAGGAACACTGCGCACGCGGTTTTTGAAGCTTCTTACGAAAGTATTTTGCTCGCGCTGCAGTCAAAAGAAATGCCCAATTTTGCGTTAAGAGACTTACAGAAACAAATAGAAAATCAATTTCAAGATCGCAAAACCTTTAACGCTGAACTGTTAGAACTATTGCCTTTTGAATCAGCCGAATCTGAGATGCAATGGATAGCTAAAATCCAAACCTATTATTATGAAATTGTTGAACAAATTGTAGTTAAATAGACTAACGTAGAAGAACAAGAGCAGATAAAACAGAATCTGGCGCGACGTCTTCCTTTCTACTATTGGAAAAGGTAAAAATGCCGCACTTTGATAGGGAACTACGTCATTACCCACAGTTTAAAAGAGATCTCAACAAACAAGTCATGCCACAAATTCGTGCATGGGATGCTACACTCTTGTCTTGGAAAAGAACCCGAAGGCCTGGTAAAGAGCATAGACGACGATGTGCGAGAAATGTGGCGAAGACTGGACGAAAAGTATGGAGATCCGCCAAACTGCAGACATTATCACTGACGGCATAAGTAGATTCATAACCCTTAAGGAAGGAGAAGATAAACATTTTATCGAATTCGTGACTCTTGTAGAAGACGGATACAGAGATCTCACAAGACTCGGTCTAGAAGCAGAAATTTCAACGAGTTCGGTCAGCATTATAGAGAAAGCTTTATCAACAGACGTCAGAAGAAAATGGGCAGAGGCAGCGTGGCCGAGTGGTTTAGGGTGCTGGATTTGAAATCTGGAGGTCCCTGGTTCAAATCCTCCACCCTTCTGCTATCTGGATTTGTTCTCGGTAGTCCCGGGTTTAACTCCTCGACCACGTTGTGTAAATAGCCAACTGGTTAGCCTCCCACCAGTTGGGATTCTTAATAGTTTATGTTCAATTTGCAATATTTAGTTACTTATTGACAGTGTCCCCAATTAGCACCCCAGTGTCCCCAATTATTATTATTATTATCATTATTATAATAATTATTACTATTATTATTATTATTATTACTATTATTATTATTATTGTTGTTGTTGTTGTTGTTGTTGTTGTTGTTATTATTATTATTATTATTATTATTATTATTATTGGTTAGTTGTCACGGAAGTCACATCGGCAAATCAAAAAAGTTCCTCAGTCTTCTTGAATTTCTGCAAAATCAAAGGAGCGCTATTGAATGCAACAGTGCTTCTCTTCGGACGACGAACAACGACGAACATTACAGAGGCACATCGCACTATACAGAAGGTGTCGAAGAAGTAAACAAATAACCCAAACCAAAATGTCTGATTCATGAACACGGAAGACACTGGACAGCAGACTGCAGAATTTATTTAGCCAAGCCAATAGAAGAGAAAAAGACGATCAAAGATAAACGAGCCTGTTGGTCGTGCCTAACGATTGGTCATCGACAACGTACATGCAAATCAAGGAAAGACTGTGGTGTAGGCGGCTGCACAAGAAAGCACCATCCATCTATACACGAGACGGAAGAAACACCTCAGCAAGTCTCAGCCTCAGCAAACGTGTGCCACAATACAAAAATTGACACCGGCCTGTTACAAGTACAAAGAGTTAAAACCAAAAGAGGAGAAGCTAATATAATGTGGGATAACGTCGCACCACTTTGTTTTATCACAAACACTAAAGCAAAGCAAGAAAAACTTAAAGGATCCAAAGTCGAACTTTCAGTCATCAAAGTAGGAGCACAGAGCGGGAAGATTAAGACCATCAAATACAAGGTGCCTCTTATAGATAAGCAAGGTCACGTCATCGAATTTGAAGCTTACGGCATCGAAAGGATTACCTCAGACATCGAAAGTGTTAACATAGACGACATAGTACATCTTTTCATGAACGTCACAAAGGAAGAAATCGAGCGACCCTCAGGATCTGTGGACGTTTTAATCGGTTATAAATATGCAGCCTATCACCCGGAAAGAGAACAGAACATCGGTCATCTTGTGCTCCTAAGGAATCGTTTCGGGCGATGCATTGGAGGAACACACCCTTTACTCAAAGAATCACATCTGTCTCACGATTTCATCAATGCCAGAGTCAACAAAACTGTAGGCAAAATCAACATCGAAGACTTTTACAAAATCGAGAACCTTGGCGTAGAATGCAAACCCAAATGTGGAGGATGTAAATGTGGAAAATGTTCCTTAGGCGCAAAAGACTACACTATTCAAGAAGAGTGAGAGTTGGAATCAAACGAAATCTGAACTTTGATAAAGAGGAAAATCGCTGGATCACTGAGTATCCCTGGAACAAGGATCCTCAGAATCTTCCTGACAACTGGAAGGAGGGAGTACAAAGAAGAGCCGCACGCTTCGTTAAAAACTGTTACACGAGGGAACCAGGAACAGTTACAAACCTCTTGAACGAATTTAATTGGATACAACTGAAGGAACGAAGAACAATCTTGCGGTTAACCTTGTTCCACAAAGCAATTCATGGTGATGGCGGCCTGGCCTTCCCAGACTATGTTACGAAGCGCAGAAGACTTTTAAGGAACTGTAGCCAAAACAAGTTTATTGAACTGCTGCCAAATACTGAGACTTATGAGAATAGTTATTTCTGTGGAACTGTCAAGGACTGGAATGCGTTGCCAAGCGAAATTGTTAACATCAAGTCCACAGATCGTTTTAAAAAAGTTTTATTTGAGTATTTTAGTCAATGATGAATTTTAATATTGTATAATGATTGATGCTGTGAACTTGATTTTCTAATTATTATTATTATTATTATTATTATTATTATTTTATTCATTTTATTTAGACGTCTTGCGTGATGGTAACCCCGTTGCAGGACTATAAATTTTTGAATAAAGGTGAATAAAGGTCGCTTTCGCGAAACTGATAACGACTGAGAAACGTCTAAGAAGAAACCCCGTATACGCAAAAGTGTATGACAACCAGATAAAAGACATGGTAGCTAGAGGAGTTGCAAGGAATCTCTCCAAAAAAGAACTAACACTCCACAAAGGACCAGTACATTATATCGGACATCATGAAGTTCTCAAGCCTGATTCCAGATCTACATGTACCCCAGTGCGCAGAGTTCAGTTACATGGGTCATACATGTATCTTGAACGAGTATTGGGCTAAAGGTCCTGACCTACTCAATAACTTGTTGGGAGTCCTTATACGTTTCCGAGAGAATAAAGTAGCCTTCATTGGTGGTATTAAAAAGATGTACAAGACGACAGAGTTAGATCAGCACACCCACTGATTTCTGTGGAGGGATATGGATAGCACGAGAGAACCTGACACATACATAATGCTCAGAGTTTCATTTGGTGACAAGCCGTCAGCTACGATTGCAACCGTTGCTTTGAGAAAAACCGCAGAGATGCCACGAGAGAAATACCCAGAAGCAGCAGATATAATCCAAAGAAACACGTTCATGGACGACATAATCGAAACTACAGACGATCGCAAACAAGCCATTAAACTGACTCAAGATATCGAGGATTTTAAAAGCAGGATTTGAAGTCAGAGTGGATGTTCTCAAGCGATATTGACAGGCAAGAAAAAACAAACATACCAATCGAGGAACAAACAGAAAAGATACTTGGAGTTAAATGGAGTCAGTCAGAAGATCAATTGTGTTTCGAAGCCAAGTTTAACTTTACTACCAAGCGAAAACATACTTCAAGGTCTAGGAGCGATATCGTCCCCACCCAAAATCCCTAACAGCTCACAAAGCGTATAATCTTGTCACAGATCAACAGCGTGTATGATCCCCTAGGGATGGCAGGACCATTTACAGTGAGAGCGAAAATTCTTTTACGCTATTTGTGGGGAACTGAACCAAAACTCGACTAGGACGACCCTATACCCGGGGAAAATCAACAGAACTGGTCTATTGTCTTCAAAGATCGGAGAGACATGAATCAAATCCGATTCACGAGATGACTTAAACCAATGGATGCTACTGGCGACCCCATTCTCATTGTGTTCAGTGACATATCCAAAGATGCATATGCCGCATGTGCATATGTACGGTGGCAAAGAGAGAATAATCAATTTGAGAGCAATTCAATACTGTCCAAAAATCGTCTTGCACCGATCAAAAAGATGTCCATTGACCGTATAGAACTGTGTGGAACGGTACTGAACAAACGCCTAAAAGTGTTCAAAGAAACTGAATTCAGATATTGCTTTGAAAAGATCTACCACATCGTAAACTCTCAGATTGTACATGCTATGATACAGAAAAGCTCACACGGGTTCAACACGTTCGCCACCACTAGAATAGGTGAAATACAGGAAGGAACAAACCCTGAAAACTGGTATTGGGAAGAGAGTAAATATAACATAGCTGACTGTTTGACAAGAGGCAAGAAGCCTGATGACATCGGACTGGAAAGCACATGGAAAAAGGGTCCAGATTTTCTGAAACAAGCAGAAGACAAGTGGCCAATCACTCGTGATTACTTGGAGCCAAAACTATTCGAACGAATCAGGACTACAATGGTAACGAAGATAGAAGGACCTCATGACACCCTAGCATCACGGATTGACATCGCCAAATATTCGAGTTACGGCAAACTACCACGTGTCACTGCAAGAATTTTGAAATTTTACAGCAAATTTCCCAAACCGTCATTTAAAAGTGCAACTTAAGAACTGACACCTGAAGACATTAAAAAGGCAGAGATTTTCTGGATCAGACAGATTCAGCAGAACATGAGAAATGATATTGAGGATGGCAAGTACAACTGTTTGTGTCCTACCACACGCAAAGACGGAATCTATGTAGTAAGCAGTCATATTGCAAAGTTACAACCAAATTGCAGTAACGAAGTTATATTACTACCATATGATCATCCGTTCTCACGTCTCTATGTAGCGCAAACTCATGCAAGAGGACATAATGGAATTCTAACTACTGCCAGCAAAGTGCGCACCAAATACTGGATACCCAAACTCCTTAAGTTGGTAAAATCGATTAAGTTCAGATGCGTTATCTGCAAAAAACTTGCTAAGAAAGCAAGTCAGCAAATGATGGGCCAATTACCTGAGGACAGTTTGAAGCCAGCCCCATCATGGTACAGTACAGGAATTAATCTTTTTGGTCCCTTTAAAATTCGCGACGAGGTAAAGAAGAAAACGTTCTCTAAAGCTTATGGAGTAATATTTAATTGTCTCGGAACAAGAGCTGTATATCTGGATCTGGCAGCAGATTATAGTACAGACAAATTTCTGATGGAGCTCAGAAGATTTGTGTCCCTAAACGGATATCCATCCAGGCTATTGTCTGACAACGGTACTCAACCAATTGCAGCAAGTAAGTAACTAACTGCTACATCAAAAACATGGGATTGGAAGAAAATTAAGGAATATGGCGTCATGGAAGGATTGCAATGGATCTTCACCCCAGCAGATGCCCCATGGCAAAATGGAGTAACTGAAGCTCTCATAAGATCGGTCAAGCGAGCAATTGAATTCTTAGTTGGTGAGAATGCTTTAACCTTCTCTGAATTGCAAACAGTTTTATTCGAGATTGCCAACTTGCTAAATGGAAAGCCAATAAGGCGACACTCAACATCCCCTGAAGATGGACCATACTTATGCCCAAATGACTTACTGCTAGGCAGAGCCACAAGCAGGATACCAAATGGCCCATTTGATGAAAATGCAAACACCCGAACACGTTTCACGTTTGTCCAGACAATTGTTAATACATTCTGGAAAAGATGGAACTCAAACTACTTCCCAAGCTTGATGTTAAGGCAAAAATGGCACACATCTCATCGAAATTTGAAAATCTGAAAAGAGGTAGTTCTGATACAAGATTCTAACTTAGTGCGAGGAAACTGGAAACTTGGAAAAGTATCAAATGTTTACCCAGGTGCAGATGGGAAAGTGTGAAGAGTAGACGTGCAAAACAAGAATCTCACCGTAAGCGAACCTATGAAGCAATAGCAAGGCAAAGGATAGGTCATTGTTCAACGCCCTGTACAGAGACTCGTATTACTTATACCGACTGATGAAAACTAATGAGCTTTTAAGTGAACTATAAGATACTACTTACTATAATTACTGTAACCTTTTTTTGGCGGGGGAGTGAGTGTATCGCCAACAATTTGTAATTAGAATTTGTTTGGTGACGTCATAGACATGATTACGCAACTTTAGTCACTTGCTAGTATGACGAATTGTGAGAAACTGCGAGATACCACTGGGTAAATATCTGTTTGATTGTAACGGATAACTGTCTATCATATTACTAACACAATTTGCTGTAATTTAGATTTTGAACCCTATTCAACCTCCCTTGTGAAAGGTACAGCAACTGACAGAAAGCTGGTGTAATAAATGGAGTTGTTTAGAACCGTGGTTAGTTAATCCTCGCTAGCAATACAGTTGCTTTGTTATTAAATAAAGAGTTGGGTAAAGTGAAATATTGCGCAATTGAGAATCATCTGTATTTGTGATGAGCACTTTGCGGCTTGACATCGTCAACAGGAACTTCAGATACAAGTAAAAATACATCTAACAAAGATAAAAGAATCACAAACGAAAAAAAAGGCACAAGAAAGGAAGCATGTCTTTCGTGCGCAGTATAATAGTCGATGAGTAATCAATGGGTCATCGATGAGTAATCAATTAAATCAACGAGTAATAAACTATTATTGGATGAGGTTTTTGTGATATCGAGAATAATCAAGGTCGAAGTAAGGGTTATCAGCCGAAGCCGAAGGCCGAGGCTGATAACCCTTACCGAGACCTTGATTATTCTGGATATCACAAAAACCAAATCTAATAACTGTTTTATCATACATTAAATGAAAAAAAAAATGAAGTCATGTTTTGGCTTCTTCTCTGATGGCAAGCAACACAAAGCGTGCAAACTTTTGACATGATTACCCTTAGAAATCATGCACCGCGGTCATACATGACATGATTCCCTGTGACCTTGAGTGTCCTTGACATGACTATTGTATAATCTGCAGTTATGACGTCATGGCCGCTGATTTCCAAAATTCACTGTACGCTTTCGGCCAATCAGAAAAGAGTTAGAGAGTGCAATGTATAATAGTTGATGTTATCGATGAGTAATCGATAGGCCACAAAATTTTAGGCTTTGATTACTCATCGATTACTCATTACCATTTGATGCCATTGATCATCGATTAGTTATGTCTGGAGTATATGCCCTATAACGTCTGATAGTTGCCCGTGGGATTTCCATCGCCTGATACTGCCTGCGCTAGATCATGTCACGTGATCAGTTGGGCCAATAACGGCAAAGGAAAGTTTAGTGGTGAATTATAAATAAAAAATAGAAAGTTTCTATCAAGCTAGGGCCCATTGGCTTATAGTTGCCCGGGAAAATTTTGTTTTGAAAAAGCAAATAATAGTTCTTTTCAGAACACAGACCCAAGACATGAGCAGTTAATTGTCTTTATTGTTCACCACTAATTCTTCCGTAGCGGCATGCCTTAAAATGTCCTCTCTTGGTCAAACTATTTTTAAATGTATTTAGAAAACAGCCCTAAGAAAATATGCGCGCTGATT
>JAHPZR010026588.1:0-10000 GCA_019787425.1 Platygyra sinensis
TTTCATTAAATGAGGAGGATCTGAGAAAAAAAAGATAGGCTGTCCACTAAATGGGTTTAATCCTTTGCTGTGTGACTCATTTGTGGTGTTCATTGTTATGAAAGTTCTGTTTGGTGATGCCCCATCACAGCATGATAGTATTACTTGAAAGCCATAGCTATGAAGCATGCTCACACCTAGCCAAAACACTCTGTTAATTTGAAGGGAAGTAGCCCCTTTGGTTAGAAAATAGGCACATGGAAAATCAAATTTAAAGAATGTACTTCGAAAGAAAAACTGTAGTACATGGGTAGCTATTTCACTTTTAACAGAAGTGCCACTTTCAAAATTGTCATCCTTTATATCAGTGAAACCAACAAGTTCCCAGGTGCTGCTATCAAACACCAGCCCTTCTTTAATTTTCACTTCATCAAAGAAAAGTCCCCCGAGCTTTGCATGTTTTGGAGCCTTCATTTTGTCAAATCTGTTTTTCATTGCTTGGAGAGTGCTTGAATGCCATCCAGATTTGGGGGCGTTGAAATTTCTGTAGTCTGACAAAGTTCTTCCACTTGGCAGTTTTAAGCCTCCCGATAACCGCATATCATTGTACATGCTATGTGATTTGCAGTACATTTTAAGACACCATTGGATTACCAGTGGGTGCCATCGCATTTGCTTTGCGGGGGTGTTGAGTGCTTTAGCTTGGTCCCTAAGCAATATTTCTAAGAACTCATCCCTAGCATTTCCAGTGTGATCTCTCAAATGATTTTGCAACAGCTTTAACTTGTTGTATGTTTTAGTGCACCCTGCCCATTTGCATGAATATAGTCTGTTGATTGGTGCAATACCAGCTGTGTCCAGTTTATCAATGTGTTCTTTACAGTGGCAATAAAGCTCCTCGACATGTTGAAACCTTTTTTCACATAGGTTCCATTGACATATGGGATTTTGTAACTTTTGTTTTGTTTTGTCCACACCTTCATGCAGTTTGATGAATATGTATTTTAGATCACTGTCTGATTTAGGGCCAACAGAAGTCATTTTCGTCCTGTGTTCTTCCAGTCTCTCAGCCTTTTGTCTCAGGTATTTCAATTCCTTTGCTGATTTTCTCGCCAAGTTGACAAGCTCGTCCTTTGACATATATTCAAATTTTGTTTTAGATGAGTCATTGTTTGGATTATTTTTTCTGGATTTTAAAGTTCTAAGATAGTGATTAGCACTTTGGCATGAAACACAGCAGTTTGATGTTTCCAAAATCTCGTCATTTATGATGAAAATAAGACATTTTGTAGACCGAATAATTTTTTTGTTGCCTTCAGTTAACAGCCTCTCAACAAATGCTGCTGGTTTATTATCTCTGGTCATGAAGACAGGTTTGCCACAGTCACAATCAGCTGGCAAGAATGACTCGTACTTTTGATAATCACACCCATGGCACACTTTCAAATTTCCAACTAGATTCAGGAGGTAAACAACATCTCCATATGTTTTAACTGGTTTTGGGAAATCTGCCCCCTCAACTTCAATATCCCTTTGAATTCCTTCTACGTATAAATTCCAACTCCCATTAGCGTACAATTTAACCTCTCTTTCAGCATACCCTGGGCAATTTCCAAAAAAATAGAAGTGAACGGTTTTCTGTTCGGAGTTTAGGTTTTCGTAAAAGCTCCACTCTCCATCTAGCGCAGGTTTTAGGTCATTTACAAAAATGCTGTGAACCTCGTTTATTTGCAATTGCTGGGTGAGAACCGCTTTTTCATCCGGCTTTTCTTCCTTTGATTTACGAGATACAGTCTCAGCACAACAGGATTTTAAGTTTTCAATCAACGACACTTTAGCAATTTCTTGTAAAACTTCCCCCATAAGTAGTGATCCAAGAGCCCTGGCTTCTATTTGCACGAACTTGCAAACGCATTCTTTGAAGTAGTTCCACCTACAGACACCTTTACTTTTTCCAACACCTTTCACTTCATTTCTGCGAACTCGATAAAAATAGTTCCTAACGCTTTGACTACTATAATGTACGCCATTAACTAGGTGGATTCCTTCGACGACCCTTTCGTATTTTTCTACCGAATGTTTCTTGGAAAATGTCTCCGTAGGAAATGAAGTTATCATAAGTGCATATAACAGTAGCTCATCAGTTGTGAGGGGTGTGTCGTTTTCAACGAGCAGAGGTACCCTACAGCTATCTAGTTTCTGACCGTTACTGATAGTTGACAAGGGCTTCCTCTCTAAGCTCACCGTTTCATGTTCTCTTCTATCATCCACGTAAAGTGAGCTGGCTTCGTTGGGTGTAGCACAGGAGGGAGTGCAAGGAATATGGGACTCAGGTGGCGAAGCATCGATCAGCTGATTAGTTGTCAACGGGATATCCACTCGGGGAAAATCAAACAGCTTTTTTCTCGATCTGCTTGGCTTTTCATCTGATTGGGCAAATCTTTTCCTAAATGTAGCCGAAGACACATTTCCAAGTCCGTTTGGCGTTGAGCAAGATGGTGACTTTGGCCCGCCAGCGACACGCTGTGGAGATGGAAAAACTGCAATTCTTTTGTTTGCGGATTGTAAGCTGGGGCTGGCAGGTGATAGGAGAATTCGCTTCGCTCCCGAAGCCATATGCCGACTAAAACAGTTGAAAAACCAAAGGTAGTTCGAAAACTTTAACACTGTTTGTGACAGATTGTACTAAATAAACTGTGTTCGTCTCGATTTCGTTTAGCTCATGGGTTTTGAAACTCTCTGACTGGCGCGAAAGTTACCACCCGCGGTAGGTGTTCTGATCGTACCGACTACTTTGGCCTAGAACTCGAAAAGGTCAGAAAAGGTCAGAATGAAATTTACGCAGTTGAAAGAGACTGAGCTGTTCTACACATAGCCAAGAATGTGAGCTTTCAGCTACTTTATGTCGTCGGGAATAAACATTTTTATTCTCGCGCGCCGACATGAAAAGTAACGAGTTTTGAAGAAGCGAGATTTGTTTCAAGCAAACTCGTTTCTGATTTTGCATCTAAAACCCATTCTGTACTGCCCACAGCTTCAAAAGCTTATTGCATAGTTCTGCACACTAAAGGTAGGTTGAAATATTTCACTGTTCTCTCGCAGCAATCTCTTTTTCGCATCAGATTTCATACTATTTTTACCGCCATTTTTTTGAACAGTGTCACAATCGGGCGCTCTCAACCCAGTCTCTCTCCGCATCACACATCGCTCAAGAGGCGAGCTGGCGTTTCACCGCCCATTCTTTTCTGCGCCCTGACGAATAACATCGATTCGCATTCCATCGAGTGCGCCCGATAAACATTAGGGTTCTGAGACTGCGCAGTT
Organism: Platygyra sinensis; assembly: GCA_019787425.1. Lineage (NCBI taxonomy): Eukaryota > Metazoa > Cnidaria > Anthozoa > Scleractinia > Merulinidae > Platygyra > Platygyra sinensis. Next base: position 3,304 of record JAHPZR010026588.1, read on the forward strand.
CGGACTGGAAATCATCTTTAAATGATTTATAGTTATTTTTTTATCTTCTGTGGGCAATTGTAAAGAAAGTAATACTTTTTTTACGCTTCTAACTTGTTTATGAGTACATGCGTATTTGATTACTGAAGCGGAAATTTGTGAATATTAAATTTGTTCCATCTTTTAAGTTCTATTTCGTGTGCTGCAAGGCGTTAAGCGTTCTCATTAAAACAAAATGGTATTGCCAAGTAGAAGGTTTTCCTCTCAGATTTTAAAACAACATATAGTTTTTTTGGCTTACCGTCCACATGCATGGCTTGATTTTTTCAGCAGCGTTGTACCGGGTGTGATAGCAATGAGATGGCGTGACGATAATTGACAAGTCAGAGTCACGAATCGAATCGAATCGAATTCATCAAAATATATTTATTGTATCTTTTGACCCCATAATACTCTGAAACTACTTGATAAAGACTCTCGTGAAATAAGTCTACAAAATTTTGAAACCCTTATTAAGGTGAAGTGAAGAACCTGGACCTACACTATTTTTATATCGCAGTCGAGTGATCCTAGAGTGTATTCTCAAATCGTTGGTGGCACTTGCGTCACGGTCCCAGGGTTTCCAATCCCCCCAAGGTCCATTTTTAAAACTTGGATAATGTATGTGGCAAAGATATTCGAAGTCATTTTTGGGTGTCCCCTTTCCCCACTCTTCCATGGTCGGGCTTACATGCGACAAGTCTGTGTGGAAGGCGTCCGAAGGGGAGGGAAAGGGGAAAGACGAGCGCGTGAAGCGCTAGAAGATCAGTCCTCCCTTTCTACGGCCTGCCACGCAGGCTAACATGCGACTCGAAATCCATTTGGCGTTTTTCCGAAATGTTAATATCTCTTGTGAATCAAAACCAAAACAAAGTAACAGAAAGAAAGTTTGGGTCAATATCAGTATCTGGGAACCTGCGAACCTACCGCTCCCCTAACCCAACATGTTATAATAAGTTAATAAGTTACTGTTACTGTTGGGTTAGGCGAGGGGTAGGTGCGCAGTTGCCCAGATACTGATATTGATTCGAAAGATTAACGTACCGGAGATTTAACCATAACTACTGAACTTTTTCACAGGCCAAAATTGCCTAAGGACATGATTGCGCAACATCTCGATGCCCAACCTCGTTCCCAGGGCTTTTCCCTTTCCCGCCTCTCCCATTTTCAAAGAGAAAAGCCCTGGGAATGAAGTTGCTCGATGCCGATAAGGAGGAGTGGACTAAAGGATTGCTTTCCAAAAAATACCACCTAACCATCATGTAGCACATGTAAATCTTCTAAGTCCTTTTTTATGCCAGGATTCTCTTTAAAGACTGTAAATATCACTATATTAAGACAGCGAGGCAAAAACGGCTGCCGCAAAATGGAAAATATTTTTTTCGCAACGGTAAATGATGTTGCACTGTTACGCTCTGGCCAAACGATAGCAACATTCAAACGCAACAGATCACAACATTGTTGGGCGCAACGTGTTTCGACAAGTTGCGAGTTGAAAATTGAACTAGTGCACATGCCCAGGTGCAACATTGTTGCACGAACCTGGCCAAACGACTACAACATCATGCAACATCCACAATTGTTGCATGAAAAATTTGACTATTTTCAAATTTGAGCCAACAACACCCAACATGTCGCAACACATCGCAACAGGGTGGCTAAACGTACGCATCATGTTGCACCTAACAATGTTGCGATCGTTTGCCCGGGGCTTTAACGATCAGGTCAACTGTCCTCAGACAAACAAAAACTTAAAAACGAGGCTTCTGACGAGTTCTTAGGGGAGGCTAAAACTGTCTTAGGAGAAAAGCTTTAGAACTTCTCCTCAAATTTCCAAATAAATGGTACTCTTGGGTCAATAAGTCAAAACAATAATGGCGGCCAGTCATAAGCAGGGACTATGGTGACAATCGCATGACTCGAAAAACTCTCCAGGTAAGGACAAGTAGGGAGCTTTCCGTCGTCCTTTTATGTTTCCCACGTTATTATCAAAGTGTTCCCAATGCATCTAAGAGCCCACCCTTGCATCTAAGAGCCCACCCTTGTGGAAGAACCTCAGTTGTTGTGTGACACTGATGTGACCAACTTTAACAAAAGGCAGAGCACTGGCCTCGCACACTAGTTTATCGTGGTAAGGGTAACGGTGAGGGTTTCGAAAAACAATGCAATGAAAGTTTCAAAAATCTTAGACTTATTTCACAAGAGTCTTTATCAAGTAGTCTCAAAGAAAGATATTATCTATACATATATTTTTGTTGAATTCGATTCGCAAAAAGGCGACTCTGACTTGCCAAGTATCGTCACGCCATCCCACCGCTATCACACCCGGTATAACGCTGCTGAAAAAATCAAGCCATGCTGTGATAGTAAGTCAAAAGTTATTTGTTGTTTTAAAATCTGAGAGGAAAACCTTCTACTTGGCAATACCATTTTGTTTTAATGAGAACACTTAACGCCTTGCAGCACACGAAATAGAACTTAAAAGATGGAACAAATTTAATATTCACAAATTTCCGCTTCAGTAATCAAATACGCATGTACTCATAAACAAGTTAGAAGCGTAAAAAAAGTATTACTTTCTTTACAATTGCCCACAGAAGATAAAAAAATAACTATAAATCATTTAAATGGGGGAAAGGGTCGCATTCATACTAAAATTCCAACTGTTGTTTAGGTTATCTCTTGTATTTATTAAGACAACTGTAAGTTCAAAGGTCATAAACTTTAAGCAAGTACCGTAAATATTTTCGGTCGTCAAAATTCGCAGTTTGAGTTGCCCCAAAATTTTATTTCACAGAACGATAGAGGAAACCTTACTCTTTCTATAGAATACCATCTTTACAGCGGAATCCATGTACCAGGTAGGGAATTTTGCCGTTGAAATTTGCCAAAATCGAGCTTTCTGATGATGGTGTTTGGGAGGGTAAATTTGAAATTTTTTAAAAATTCAGGTTTGAATCTTTTCGAATTCTAATAACGGTACTATGTAAAGGAAGGGTCATTGAATTGTGTAATATCGAAATAGTTTCGATATTTGTTTTAGTTTTCTCACACGAGTCGCAAATACGAAGCACATTTTTCAGTGGTTCGAGGGCTTCTCCGAGGGTGAAAATTAAAAAATCTTAAAGTTGTATTTTCTTAAATAGTTTCGAGAGGGCCTTCTTGTGAAAAAGTTTGAGGGAATTCGATTTTTGCATTTTGCACACCTATCCGTAGTATTTATAGAAAGTCACTCTTAAGAAGGAAAAAAATGTCGGGCAGCCTTAACCAGGGCATGGCAAAGAATTCTGCGTGATGCGTGATGGCCCCAAAAGTAGCTTTGAGCCACATAATAATAATAATAATAATAATAATAATAATAATAATAATAATAATAATAATAATAATAATAATAATAATAATAATAATAATAATAATAATAATAATAATAATAATAATAATAATAATAATAATAATAATAATCAGTGATAGTAATTTATATGATAAAAAAGAAGAAAAGACCTATAGTATTATAGTATAACAATAATAATAATAATAATAATGATAATGATAATGATAATGATAATGATAATGATAATGATAATGATAATGATAATGATAATGATAATGATAATGATAATGATAATAATAATAATAATAATAATAATAATAATAACGGAATTTGCAGTGGCATTTCCACGAAGTGGCTCTTCATCCACTGATTCCAGATCGAATTAGAATTTAGAAGTGGTTGATTTTTGTGGAGGGAGGAAAACCGGAGAACCCGGAGAAAAACCCTCGGAGCAGGGAAGAGAATCAACAACAAACTTCAACCCACATGTGACGCCGGGTCCGGGAATCGAACCCGGCCACAGCGGTGGGAGGCGAGCGCTCTCACCATTGCGCCCATCCCTGCTCCCCATGATACGGGGACTGGGCATCACAATTTTTGGATGCGTGATTTGGTATTTTGCAAGCGTGACAACGTGTTTACCAATTGATTTCCTATTAAAGTGAACCCTCTGATCTAGAAGGATATTATGATTCAAAGATATTCATGCACTGAGATTCCCACCCAAACAGTTGTCACGTGCAGGTATTTTTTGGTAACAAAATAAGATTTACTTTATAGAAAAGGAAATGGAACAAGCAAGAGTAAAGGCAGACCACATTGAATTGGTGCAGGGTTCAAAATATCCAAAGAATGTGAAACTGATGCTCTGGATATATATGTGCACAAGACAAAAGACGATCAAATATATCGAAGAGGCCTTTTTTTCTCTGGGTAATTCATGTTTTTGCAGAGTTCTACAAAACATACTTTTGTGTTCATTGCGTATTTTAATGGTCAACAGTCTGTAGCACAATGTCTTTAATAAACCACAAGTTGGCAGAAACTGTCTCTATTTACCCATCAATAAGAATTGAGCCTTAAAAGTAATAGCATAGTTTAAAATTTTAAAATTCGTCTAAACTGGTAAAATCTACAGCGAGGTCCTTGAAACTCTAGGTAACTCCAAATACTAAATGCATATATTAAGAAGCCAGATTACTGTTCAATTTCTCCTTCTTTGAAGTCCTTTTCTCTTGCTTTGAAAGCAATAAACAGGGTGCAAATAAGATGGAATTTCCAGCTCGCCCTTTGGACAAGTTGGAACCATTACACGCAAATTTGAACACTTCTCTCAGTAGCATTACGTAATTAGAAAGAAAAAATACGTGCACTTGTTCAGTGGGAAAGTGATCCGGTGGGCACGTGATGCATAACATCCACCACGGCCTGACAGGGAAATCGACTAGCCGCAGGTTAGTGGAGATGCATTTCTTTGTATACTGAATAAAGATGAAACTCTTTATTGCTTTGAAAGAAAGATGTAAACTTCAAGAGGCATTGCGTATAAAGGCGATTTTTAATAGACCCTCAATAGGGTGAATTTTGAGTGGCTGGTGACAGTCAAGTTAACTTCAAAATTTGTTTAAATTTCCATTTAAAAAATATCATGCAAAGACATGGAGATTAAAAACAAATCCTGCAGGGCTGGAACAATAAAAAAAAATTGATCTAGCAGCCTAAAAATCCTGCAAACCCCCCCCCCCCCCCATCAAAAATCAAATGGTCCACCCCTAAACAAGAAGACTTGAAGCAATCCCCGGTATAACACGGAAATGTTTTACTTTTCGGTCTGAGTTTTCGAAACACCCAACGAGCGGGCGACTATTTATCCAACTAGAAAAGGGAAATATTGTTTGAAGCAACTAAAACACGTGTTTAATTTGGTTGAAACTTGAACTATGTGAGATTTACAACACAACCACGACCCAAGTGATTAAATCAGGTTAAATATTTTTGCCAAGGCGAACGCCGCTTTCACCATTTTCTTACATTGATGGCATGTCAGATTTACAGTTTACCAATTTAAGCCTGTTTCCTAGTTTTCTAATCGAGATTCTAAGGTCGTATACCATCTTCGTCTCCTCCATCATGTCTCCTTCTTCCACCACCAGACTCGATAGCGCTGAACTGTATAATTCTTTGTTTTCATGTGACGTCATCATTTTCCAAAATTACAAATTAGCAATCCTATTGGCGTTTTAGTGTCATCAGAAACATAAGACCTTATCAAAACTTGGCGTTTTACGACGTTTAAGCTCGATAGGTTTCCTCATTTTCTTATAGAGGACATTTGAATTTCCAAGTTTATGCGTTGCGTGCAGGGGCGGGGGAGAACACTCTGCGACGCCTGGCACTTTTTGTGTATATAGATCATCCAACGAAAAATGACGTCACATCCGGTAAAAAAGCGAGCTGAGCGGCAAAATCAAATTTCAATATGGCATAATCGTTCTCTCAGTAAGTAAAATGCCAATATTTCGCAATCGACAGGATATTTTTAACGTTTTATTTGGCCACGATAAACAAAATTTTGTCCTATTCCTCGTCATATCAGTGTTTTGCAAGAACAAAGCTATTAGTTATTCAAAAACACGCTGTTTTGAAAGCGTGTTTTTTACGAAATGTCGTCATTTCTTCGTCGCTGAATTCCACAGGACTCATTGTTTGCCTGGAAATAATGAATTTTAGGTAAGTTGCACTCAATTAAAATATCCTATTCTCGTAGGTAGGCATTACACTAACGGAAAAACGCAATGGCAGTTTTCTAGACGTGGGAGAACATAATTACCAGAAGCCCGTTTTTTTAAAATTTACCTTTGTCAAACACTCGAGAGTACTCGAGAGCTATTAATCATATCACTGCAAGAATAGACTCACGCACAGAAAGCGCTTTGCGGATCTTTCTTGCCGATCGAAACTAACACAAACACATGGTTTTGCTTATGACTCAAACGGATGTCATAAAATATGTTACGATTGGGTAAAAACTTAAAACAAAATATATTTTCCCATAGCAATTCTATAATTGATGAACGCTACTTCACAGGCAGGCTGTAAACCCCTCAAAAAAAGCAAGAGGATAGTTTATACAGCGATTCAGTCATTTGGACATGTCTCTCATGTTTCTCAGTTATAATCAAATTCATTGTTCCGTTTCAACTGTGTTAATACTGTCATCAGCACCAGCACCAGCACCAAGTTCCATTAAGCCCCCCCCCCCCCCCCCGATCCTATGAGGTCAAGCATGCACCTTTAATTTCTTTAAACCCCAGGTCTTATTTGTCCTGTTTACAGACCAAGTTTCTT